>JAFVLL020025713.1:0-81290 GCA_021397915.2 Tor tambroides | reverse complement strand
TTTATTTAATGAAATCATAGCCTTTTGAAGTTTAATCGTCACACATTCAGCCATATCGCAATTCTGGTCTTTCAGTCTCCAAATTTAAGACCTCTTGATCATAATTAAGACTTTCTTGTACAATTTAAGACTTTTTAAGGCCTTAAATTTGACACAACTAAATTTAAGACATTTTAAGACTTTTTAAGATCCCGCGGAAACCCTGGTCATGTATTTTGTACTCCGTTGACGACTTCTCTGCACAAAAAGGATTCATGGACTAAAAAGTACGGGAAAAGGGAAACGATTAGCCATTGCATTGTTGTTTAAGTCACTGAGAAGTATCAAAGCTTTCCACTGGACTCTGATATGACATTTCTGACTCTCTTTTTTCTAAATAACCCAGTCAGGTTCATTTTTCAGCAGCATGACGCAACTACAGTACCTTAACTACAAGCTACTTTTTTCAACATGGAGCAGTGTAGCATGACAAAATGCTATATTGCTGTATTTTTCATCACATTTTATTGCATCACAGCTATACATCCGGATGAGCAGAGGGAAAAGTCAAACACACTCTGGCTTCTCTCCCATATATAGCTCTAAGTCTGATGCATATCAGTAAATAAGTGAATCACTGATCAAATAAATGATTCACTGATTCATTTTAACCCTAGTTTCAATGTTTGTTTGTTTTTGTGTGTTTGAATAATACCCCCTTAGATTGAATTTTGTTGGCCTCTTATTAGTGACCAGTAGTTTTTGAAAGGTAACTTGTAAGTTTAATCATTTCAGTTATAAGTAGTTTGTAACCAGGCTAGATTACTCACAAATTGAAATTGTTATTGATTCCTAATTAAATCATGAAAATTGTAGTCAGTAATTTAATCTATTTTAGGTTATATAATCTGACTACTTTTTGATTATTTAAATTACATTTGACGTAATGCGTTTATTACATATATCTAAATAGAAAATATTGCACCACTTATAAAAATACAAAGAGGATAATTAAACACTACATTACATGAACAAGCACTCATAAACATGGAAACACCAAGAACTAGGTTTTAAATACTTTGTCAGGTCTTTCAGAATCAATAATTAATGAAGGTCACTGGATATGTCCGTTTTAGTTCTAAAACACATAAACAGTCTCAAAAGTTATCAAAAAAGCAAAAGCGTATTTTGTGTACATTTTTGAAGCAGTATAATGCTAATTAATTTGGCATATTTCTGAACATATCTAAGTGTTTTTAACATTGTTTATAACAACAAAGAAACAAATTTGTTTATAACAAATTTTAAAAATAGAAAAAATAGTTCATGAAGAATCAGTAAATTGTGAACAATATTCACAAAATGGTGGTAAAATGTAATCATTCAATCGTTTAAAAAGTAACTAATCTGATTATGAGTATTTTGAAATATAATGTAATTACAAGTACTTAATCTCTGGGTAACACTTTATTTTAAGGTGTCCTTGTTACATGTACTTACTATTATAATAACAATTAATTATGCATAATTACATGCAAGTAACCCTAAACCAAACTCTAATCCTAACCCTAACCACACAGTAAGTACATGTAGTTAATTAGTACCCAGTACTTAAATATATAATTACACTGTAACAAAGACACCTTAAAATAAAGTGTAACCCAATCTCTGAAATCTGATTATGTAATCCAGATTACATGTAATCAGTTACTACTCAGCACTTTTTGGAACTTGACAAGCCGCTGTATCTTTAACAGGTCAGCTTCCTGTCAAATCTACTTCACAGTCACAAATGAAAGTTTAAGATCTCATGGGGCATTTTAAATGATACGTAAACCTCGCAGCCATCTGAAAATGATATAAAGGCTATGAATATTTAAAAAAGTAGCCTTGCAATCATGATACCATGTCCCACATCACTTTTAAGCACGTTCTGGTATTTAAATAGAATAATATTTTATTAATGCTGTGTCATAGTAGAGCGGGTCCTCATAAAACACTGCAGTCACTCGCTCCGGTCTTGCCGACCTCACAGTCGTCTCTCCTCTTTGTTAGCACTGCCTCTGCTCAGAACAGGTTTTTAAATATTTCAATGGCAGCAGTTTTACACTTGACCTCCTGATGAAAAGCGCTGATGGCATGACAGCATGTGTAATCAGTGCTGACAGAGAGAACTTCAAGTGCTCTTTTAAAGGGACTGAGTGTTTGTGCTATGTGACAAGCCGCTTTTCAGAGGAATGCTTTTGTGCTCTGACGCAGAATGCTAAGTGTTTGAGTATGTTTTGTTTGAGCTGTGTGCGGTGGCACAAAGTAAATCGTGTCAGATTTTCTGACGGACATAAATGGTCTGATACTTTGATGTGTTCTTGGCTGTCACAGGTAAAGAAATGCCTTTTTTAAGATATCGCTCAAAATGATTAGAGGGTAATCTGTAATCTGAATCTTTTTCCGCCTAGATCTTGTTTGCTGGTGTATGAAATAGAAGTTGGCATGGAGCTCATCAGCATAGTGGCATTATTATTCACACACCAGTGGACACAGATCTTTCAATAATCATGCTGGGTTTGAAGGCCAGTGTCTGCGCCCAACATCCCCCCTGCTATTCATGCCTTTTGATTTTTCAATTTAAAAGCTCATTCACCTATCACTGACTGTACTACATTTGAATTTATGCTGCAATATCCAGAGCATTAGAGGAAATGCAGGGCTTAACGGCTAGGTGAGTTTCTATTTTTCCAATGCAGGAAGCCATGAGGATTTGGACTGTGAATGAACAACTGCAATGCCAGTAAACAGAGAGTGACTTGGCACAAACTCAGTTTGCTCTTCTCTTCAGAGTTCAAATGCAACAACAATAAAGAAATAAAAGGAGACAAGAAAATTTTTGGCAAGACCAAATCAAGGTTGAAAACAACGGGCTGAAAGTTGTTCACTAGTGATCAAAAGTTTGGGGTCAGTATTTTTTTTTTTTTTTTCAAGGTTTTTGAAATCAAGTCTATTTTAAATAACTGTTCTCTATTTAAATAAATGTTAAATGTAATTTATTCCTCTAATGGCAAAGCTGAGCAGCCATTACTTCAGTCGTCAGTGTCACGTGAGCCTTCAGAAATATGAATAATATTTAACATAATATTCATTGAATACTTATATTTTTACTTATATTTTTGTGCAAACATGATACTTTTTTCAGAATTCTTTGATGAATAGAAGGTTCATGTATATGTGATAAAAAACTTTTTGTAACAATATAAAAGTCTTTACTGTCACTTTTGATCAATTTAATGCATCTTTGGTACATTTTTCCATAGAAAAAAAAATCTCACTGACCCAAACTTTTGAACAGTAGTGTATATATAGATGTTTCAGTAACACTTAAAGTCTTTATGCATAATGATTTATGTTGTAAATAAATAGAACCGAATTTAAAATGCATAATTGTTATAATGTATTAACTGTGGTTACAATTATTCATGAGATTTTTAATTTAAAAATATGGATTATTACATTAAAACTTGTATAAACAGAGTAAAATGAGCATAAACCAGTATTTTTATTTAAATGTGTTTTTCATACCCTATTTTCTATAAGAACACAAGGTCAAAATTGACTGTAGTTGAAAAAACATGCATGTATTATAGAGAAAAAAAATCTTACCTCAAAGTCTGGCAAAAGGTCATCCCCATCTTCTATGCTGTAGGATACACTATGGACATCTCTTGTCTCTACCAGTAACTTCCTTTCCAATGGTGAACCAGGGCCAATGTCTACAAAAGTGGTTTCCAGATACTCCTTACTGTGGATGCCCAAGGAATCAGCAGCGGCCCAAATGGTAGTAGGAGGATAAAGAGTCTCTAGAGTGCTAGGCAATGAACATGGATCCAGTAGCTGCTGCTGTTGAATGTCTGTAGAGCTGCAATAATTCCTCCAGTCCAGAGGGGGCAGTCTTTTGTCCTTCTCATTTCTCATCAATATGCTTTTGAACAGTCCACTACCACTGGTGCCTGTTCCACTTGAGTTTTTGGGGCTGCTGTCACCCAACAATGGATGTTCTAGTTCATCCAGATTCTCCATTTTCCAAAGTCTGGATTTGACATCAACTAATGCTTTCTGGCAGATCTGGCCAACAAGTTTAGTCTTACGAATAAGTCATTTATATGAAAGCAGTAACCTAACAATATAAATATTCTTTTGGGGGGTTAATTTCACACAGATACAAGCATAAACCTTTATGGGGAAACTAACTCATGTGCTCCTACATCTCCTCCCAGGTTGATTTTAGTCCATGTGTTTAAGTGCGCAGAGCTCTTGAATATTCCATTTTCTTCACATGTCAGAAGCTATTTGTTCCTTCGCTTGATGACTGAATGCAAAATCCATGTAGCACATTATACACGATTGGATATATCTCAGCCCATAAATATGCTAATGTGCTTCATTTTCCTTAAAAAAAGATGGAAGTCACTTCTGATGATGGAAAACCATGATTAGCAACAGACTGTAGACAGGTTGTGAAATAGTGAAGATTTTAAGCGTGAAGCTCTCACCCATTCAGTCGAGAAGACAGAAATGTTTTGAACAGAAGTCTGTAGTGGGAGACTTTTATCTAAATATGTAGTGGAATAAAAATAGCTGAGATTTAGACAGTCCAAAGCTGATAGGAAAATTCTCTGAAGTGCCAAAAGCTTTGAAGGAAGTGTCAGCGTAAGCGTAAAAAAAGAACATTGACAGGTGGTTGAAAGACTTATCAGCTTTATCAACTATGCACATATATATAAATATACCATTTTAGTCATCCGGTGTGTTTTCAGAGCTGCAGTGCGAAATAGACTTCAGACGTCCACAAAAATAGTATCCTCTGGAGTGCGGCTTCTGGTCAGCAAGTGCTCAAGAAAGCCATTCCGTTTGTAGCTGAGGAGAAATGTCTTGATGAAGAAATCAGAGTGCTGGGCTATTGATTTATAGCACTAGCTGAGACCAGAAAGCTCTTGTGGGGACCTGTATTTTTAACGCGCCACGCTCTCCCGGCCGTGTGAAGACTCTCAGAGTCGTGTCCAGCGCCCCTCTCCTCTCATGGTGGTACTTGGACTGTGCTGCCAAAAGAAGAGAACAAAGTCAGAAAGAGCGTTTAGCTTCAGTGCACACAGAGCAGCTCTTGATAAGTGATCCCCAAGTGTCTCTATTTTATAAGGCCGGTCTGCTATAATGCTTGAGTGGCAGGATGGTATGTGCAAGGAATGGACACTAATGAACTCAACATCTGCCTCTGAACACTTCTAAGCGGTCTATTCCAGGAGCACGTCTGTCTCAAAGGCAAAGAGCATCCGTGAGAGGGCAGAAGGCTCATTGGTTTGAAAAATATGGTCAGCGGCCCAAGTTCTCTTTAAAAATGTTAGATGGGCATGACGGTTCAAGAGGCACTGCTGCAGCACACCCTCTGGCGGATCATGATGCGTTACACGTCAACTAGTCCACTTACTCGCTCTGCATACAAATCCCTGTGGCCCTCACCTAAAAACACCCGAACAGCCATCTGAATTTATCACCGGAGAGAAATTGAGGTCCAGCAGAGGTCTGCGGCTCCAGGCGGTGTATTCATATTTCGAATGTAAACACCTGGACGAATGCCTAGTTATAGAAGATAGTCAGTGTGAAATGGAGCTTATGATGTGGTGATGTCCTCTCTCTGAGTCTATGATATGCCCTTCAGCTTGTTTATTCTGTCAGTCAGACTCATTTGTCATCAGGACCTGAGCCATCTTGATTATTCATCAACTGGTGACCGCTTTTCTTCTTCACAATAGCCCCTGGTTTAATAAACCAATTACTCTTGAATGCACTGTATATTGTAATGTGTATCTTGTCATGTACGTACATCTTGGATTTGTTGTAACTATCGCTGCTGAACAGATTTACAGTGTGACATTTTTGTGGGACATTTTTAAAGGAATAGAATGGTGACGGAAATGTTTTAGGAAGGTCTAATTCAAATAGGGAAGTAATAATTTTGAACTATTTGCTAATTATACTTTTAAATATGCACACATTCACTCTTATTTGTATGCTTGATATGCTGAAACCACAAAATGTTTCCAGTTTTGTCATATTCAAATTACCGCCTGCTTTAAGACATGCTTTTTTTGGGCATTAAATAATGGCGCAAATACCAGTAATTTGATGAGTGCAAATGTTAGTAAATTGCGTTGCGTGATTCATTTTAATACTCTCTTCCCATAAATTTTACGTCTGAAAGGGAAACTCCTACAAATGCATATTCAATAAAGTCAAAAATAACTGTGTCCACGCCTTTTCAGTGCTAATTCTTCACTGCGCGTCTTTAGTAAATCCTGACAGTACTATTTTAAGGCCAAAAGATGGTTTGTGTTGGCGAAGTCGTTAGTAAATCTGGCCTTTTTTTTTTTTTTTTAACTTGTTTTGCTACTTCCATCTCACCTTGCTATCCTAAAACTTTCAGCATTAAAACTGACACATTGGAATTCATGCTCTGTTTCTGTAATCAATAAACCCTGCTTACTTTGATTTGATTGGCCGTCGCAATCATTTTGACATTGACAAGTGCCGTTATAGACTGCTGAGGCATAACAGCATAAAAATGCCTTTTTGGCATCCTTACAACAAACAGACCATTGCATAACGGAGTGCAGCAGAGCAGTGCAAGAATTTCAAATATTGAGGGGGACAGTTTGGCCATTTCTAAGTTTTGGGAGGCCAATTTCTAATTACGGGACGCCATGCCTGCCACTTACATACCAGCACATTTTCCCTTTTTTAACAGAATATTAACTTGATAAGTGTAATTAATTTTTATAGCTGTTAAAATCACTTGTAAGACATAAGATGCCTCAATTTTAAAGCAAAAATATGCAATTTGGTGCAGTTGCTGATATAAATATATAGTCAAAAATGTCATATGAAATTCTGATAGCTTGTATTCTAAATCAATAAGACCTTTATAACAGTATAGCAGACTTCTTACATAAAACGCATATAAATATCAGTAGTCACTCTATATCTCCCAATAATATAGTAAGATGATATTCAAGTGCTTCACTTTATGATCAAACCTCTGTATTTTTTATAACAACATAAAAGTTATTCTCATTTACTTCAGAAAAATAAGCAGTGTTTGGGGTAACACATTACATAATCAGATTACTTTTTTCATGTAACTAATAAATTAAGGCATTACTTTTAAATTAACAAGAAAATATCTGAGTTACTTTTTCAAATAAGTAATGCAAGTTACTTTTTTTTCCTATTTATTCACTGACACCTTTCCTGGCCCCGTGTTGAGAGAAATTGGGAGTAAGTGCAGAGGCATTTTCTTCAGCCTTGGTGTGAAAGGGCCTTTACAGTCGCCAAAAATATAACTTCTGAGTTTTCTGTTTTTTAAAAAATAAATAAGCAAGCCCAGCTCAGCTGACAAAAAGTAACGCAAAGGTAACATAATGCGTTACTTTCCATAAAAAGTAACTAAGTAACAAAATTTGTTACTTTATGGAGTAACACAATATTGTAATGCATTACTTTTAAAAGTAACTTTCCCCAACACTGAAAATAAGTTTTCAAAGCAAAAGATATGTGTACCACAACCTAAGTGGGACATTTTTAGAATTATACTAAAAGCCATTTTAATTTCTTAAAAAGAGAGAGAGAAAAAAAATAAAAGTCAATCAATCAAAATGATGAATTAGATGATGGAAGGAACATACAAGATTGTTTTTTCAGCATAATCAGATTGATAGTTTAGAGGCCTTTGAATTTGAGTGTCTCATATGATCAGTAGGCTTTATAGGGTTAAGATTAAATATGTAAAGAAGATTTTTTTTGTTGTTGTTAATAATCATTTGGTGTATGGAAACAACTGAGGGTTTTGAAAAGCGAGAAT
Source organism: Tor tambroides (assembly GCA_021397915.2). Classification (NCBI taxonomy): domain Eukaryota; kingdom Metazoa; phylum Chordata; class Actinopteri; order Cypriniformes; family Cyprinidae; genus Tor; species Tor tambroides. The sequence continues at coordinate 73,405 of JAFVLL020025713.1, read as the reverse complement.
AATGAGCTCAGGGTTCAAAATAATCAGATGAAAGGCACAATTGCTTTCTTAAAATGACTACCATCTCTACATTTCAATAAGAGCCTTGTGAAAGGGGCTTTTTTGAAGAGCTTCAGTTACATACCTGAGCTTAGAATAACCTTATGAGAAGAGTCCTCTTACTTCAGTGACCTTTAAGAGTGGAAAAAAAGTGCATTTTGACGGTCTAGAGTCTCCAATTCTATGACATTACACTTGATGTAGACCTTTATTTGATCAATCATTATTGGCTGAGGAGTCTCAGTCAGTGGGTGCTAAAAAGAGCAACTTGGTCTGATCAGAATCTGCTGTCACATTTCCCAGGGGCCCCCCTGAAAAACCAGGATGACAGTCTCAGAATGATAGGCATCTGGTCCAGGTGAGCGTCTGTCTCTCATTACTAACCTTGCGCTGTTTTCGATCAGTCCTCTACATGCCTGTCTGCACCAGTCTAGCACACCTGAAATCAACTCTGGCATAGCTGATTATTTTGTCATTTATTATGTAAATGGATTAGGTTTAGGATGCACGTCGCATCCTTTAAACTAGTTGTTAATGGATTCTACTAAGTGTTAATGGAAACTTTGATAAAAGGATCCAGCATACTTAATATTAATGATATGCAAGAATACTGCATTAGAAAAAAAATACTATTTAATTTCAATTTTGATTTTAACGATTTCCTCAAGGCAATCATTTGCCCTCTGCAGAGTGTGTGTGAATACGATATAAATATGCAGTATAGTGATAGTTCTCCCAAAAGCTGTGAACATTTAGCAGAGAGTAGTAGAATGTCTTTGCTATATAATGAAAGTGAATGGTGGCCACAGCTATCAAGCAAGATTTTTAGTGAATAACTTCTGTCTCATCCTCGCACAAAGCTATCGTATGACTTCAAAAGATTTGGAATATAATACACCATGCATAAGATGCTTTCATTGAGCATTTTTGTTATTTTTTTCCCCATCCATTTTTATTATATTGAAGAGAGCAGCTTGAACATTCTGCCTAATACCTCCATTTGTGTTCCACAGGAAAAAATAAAATAAAATAAACAAATCATACCAGTTTAAATAAATGATGTCAATTTATAGCAATAATAGTAATAGAAAATAGTTCTTTTAAACTGCACTGTTTTCTCTACTACTCTTTTTACTGAATTTATGATCTTACAGACTCTACCCTAGTAAAAAAAGTTATATATTTAAAATATATTTATTTCATACCAAGTATAGTTCAAATATTAACATATTTACTGACATTATCACTCGAGACTTACTGATTTAAAAACTATAATTAATGTCACTATTGATGAGGATTGTATGATCTTTGAATAATATCGTTCTTTAAATGCAAGATATTTAAAGTGTACCTGAAGTACACTTGCAATAGTTCCATTTTAGCACAATAAGTTGGACTTCAGCACTACTTTCACACAATTAAAGTGCATTAAGTACAAAATTAGTTGTTCCAATTTAGCAAACTTTAAGTATGCGAGTTTAGTATACCAAAAGTACAATTGCAGGGTATTTTTATTAAGTACATAAATACGTAACTGTATTTGTTGTATATTTAGCATTATGTATTTCAAATACATTTTAGTATATTTATTTTTCACTAGGGTAAACATTTGACATATATTCCATAGTGCAATGAAAGGCAGTCTTTGTTAATGCTTTTGTCAGTTGTTTGTGTCAGATCTTTTGGTTACAGCATGAATGCAGTTGTTAAAAAAATAAAGCTGACAAACAGAGATGATGAAGTGATTCATACAGTTGCCCACTCATTAGATCATTATGATTTTTTTGGAAGGCAAAACAGATGAGTCAATTCTGGTAAAAGGTTTTGACACTGTTTTCTGTTTTGTATTTGTATTTTAATTGGCAAAGGAATATTTCAATTTTTTTCAATCAAAAATAGTTCATGCCTACTGTTTTATAGCCATATCCAGCTGCTTTGCCTCAAATAGAAAGTAAAAAAGGAAATCTGATTTCAGCAGCACATAGAGTGGCATGATAAAGAAAGAAATCGACTCTATAGTGGTGCACTTAGATCAATAAAGTAGAAGTAAAATCGAATTGCATCTGATTTTATACACTATCCATTACTGCACAGAGCATCATGAAGATATATGGAGCACCGTATGAGACTGTTCCGGTCCAGTGCAGATCTTCCAACATAATGGTGGTCTGGATAGTGGCAGCGAGTGCTGAAGCCTGCATTACTCTGCTTCATATTGCTTTGCTCTGCTCTCCTGTCTTTCTCCTCCTCCACTCTGGTCGTGCACTTGAGTGCAAACAGAACGCCAGGGTGATCATTCAGGAGCAGATCCCTGCTCTCCCTGACATCAACATTACTGTAGTGCACCTCTGAACACACTGGACACCAGGAGAACAGGCAGGATGGAGAGGCCCACAAACGCCAAGAGAAAAATATGGACAGACCTACACCCACACACATTCACATTGTTTATGGTTCTAAAAGGGGTAGTTCACATGAAAATGAGAATTATGTCATCATTTACTCACCCTCATGTCATTCCACACCTGTATGGCTTTCTTTTTTATGTGGAAAAGTTGGTATTTAGTTTTCTTCTTCTATTGTGATGTGTATCCGAAAGTAAGAGATTATTGCAAAAGAAAAAAAATGAATATTTGATCAAAAATACAGTAAAAACAGTAATATTGTGACATATCATTACATTAAAAAAGCAATATTCTATTTGAATATATTTTAAATGTAATGTATTCCTGTGATGACAAAGTTGAAACCCTAACCCTAAAAAAATACTTCCCTCAAAATTAGTTTTCAGCATTAAAAACAATAAACAAATAATGTTTCTTGAGCAATAATATTTCTTGATTTCTGAAGGATCATGTGACACTGAAGACTGGAGTAATGACTGCTGAAATTTCAGCTTTGCATCACAGGAATAAATTACATTTTAAAATATATTCAAATAGAAAACGGGTTATTTTCAATTGTATTAATATTTCATAATATTACTGTTTATACTGTGTTTTTGATCAAATGCAGCCCTGTTGAACATAAGAAACTTGTTTCAAAAACATTAAAAAGAATCTTGATGGAATACAAAATTATTTAAGTTAAATTACTGAATTATTTAAAATATTGGCTGGCAGTGTACATGAATGTAATGTCCAATTTATTATCAAATCGGTCTTTTAAATCACATCTGTTCAGTGAATCAGTTGATCCAGTTCACAGTGTGAAAGACTATTTTTCAGAAAAATAGCACAAGAGTCAAATGGACCACTTTTATTAAGCTTTTATGGTGCTGTTTGAAGCTTAAATGTTCCAGTCCCCATTTGTTGTCATTATACACTCTCAGAAAAAAAAAGGTACAAAAGCTGTCACTGGGGCGGTACCTTTTCAAAAGGTACACCTTTGTACCTAAAGAGTCCATATTGTACCTTAAAGGTACATATTAGTACCTAAAAGGTACAAAAGTGTACCCTTTGAAAAGGTAACAGCTTTTGTACCTTTTTTTCTGAGAGTGTATGGAAAAGAGGAACCAGCACATAATTCAAAATATCTCCTTTTGTGTTCCACAGAAGGAAAAAAAGTCAGGTTTGAAACAACATGAGGGCGAGTAATCAATGGCATTATTTTAATTTTAGGGTGAACTATACCTTTAAGTTATGATGGCTTGCTTCCAGAGGAGATGCACTCAGCTTTATTGCTAACCCCCCAACCCCATCCAGTCACCATAAAAGGACTGCCTCCCTTTCTGATTTCTGCCTCACACATAAAACACCCGGTCAGTTGGACGGAGCTCTACAAGGACAGCACAGCAAATCAGCACCAGCACTTTTATAGAGAACCGCTTCGCTCTCTTTTGCTCCGTTTCTTGCATTTTTTTTCTACAACTCTGGGTACTTTATCTTCTTTTTGCACTGTTTATTACTGACCTCTGTCTTTTATTTGATTCCTTTACCCTGTTCAGCATTATTTCAGCTTAAACGACAAACTCAGGGTCCCTTTATAAATGTGCTTTCAAAGCTAAAAACTATCACAGGGAACGCATAAGATAGTAATGTGTGTCCACTGTGGATGTACATTTGGCATTAATAACACTGGGTTCTACTGTACTGTTTTTAAGTAATTATTCATTGCTAGTATCACCAATAAATAGCATATAGTAAGTAAATAAATAAGGAAGCAAGCAAGCAAACAATTGAACAAATGAACAAACGTTTCCAGACAGGTTTCTAGAACATGCTCCCCATCTGCCACTGGTCAAACAAACTTTTACCCCAAACTCAAGCCACTGGTTGAGCCGATGTCACTGTTTGTAGGTCAAACAAAACAATGAATAAATAGTGTTTTCATTTTTTTAACACTGATAATTAAAGTTTATTAATCATATACCATTTGATAGCTTTTGTATGCATGAATTAATATCTGAAATCTGTTGTAGTGTTCAAAAGCTTGGGGTCAGAATTTTAAAAAAAAATCTCTTACCAAAGGTGAATTTATTTGATCACAACTACAGTAAAAACTATGGAAGCCCGTTTCTGCCACTGAATTAAAAAAAAGGTAACTGCGACTTTTTTAATCACACAACTCAGAATTGCCTGATACAAACTCACAATTCAGACTTTTTTCTCAGAATTGTGAGATATAAACTTGCAATTCTAAAAACATATCAGTTTTTTTTTCTCCTCAGAACTGGACTTTATAACTTGCAATTGCGATTTTATATTTAGTTATAAAGTCAGAATTGCAAGATGTAAAGTCAGAATTGCGAGATACAAACTCAGTTGCGAGAAAAAAAGTCAGAATTGGGAGTTTTTGTCTCACAATTCTGACTTTATTTCTCGCAATTGCGAGTTTATATCCAGCAATTCTGACTTTATTTCTCACAACTGCAAGTTCATGTCCCGCAATTCTGATTTTATATCTCGCAATTCTGAGTTTATAACTTGCAATTGTGAGTTTATATGATGCAATTCTGAGAAAAGTCATAATTGCGAGTTTATATGATGCAATTCCGAGAAAAAAAAAGTCAGAATTGCGAAATGTAAACTCGCAATTGTGAGAAAAAAGTCAGAATTGTGAGATAAAAAGTCACAATTACATTTTTTTGTTTTTATTCAGTGGCGGAAACGAGCTTCCATAAAAAACAGTAATATTGTGAAACGTTAATTATAATACAATTTAACTGTTTTCTATTTTTTTAATACAAGTTTTCTATTTTCATACATTCTAAAATGTATTTTGTTCCTGTGATGGCAAAGCCGAATTTTCATAAGATAAATTACTCCAGTCTTCAGTGTCAACATGATCGTTGTGTTACTTGATATTTTTATGGAAAACATAATACATTTTTTTTTCACAGTTTTTAATGCACGCCTACTAAATAAAAGTATCAATTTCTTTTAAAAAAATCTGTACTTTTAAAATATCAGTACTATAATTTGTCATTATTTGCATTTTCCTGATTAAGCTCACATAGGAAACTCACTGTTAAGGGGAAAACATATTTGTTAATATTTTGTTCATTTCTGTGTCTTAATTTTTCAGAATAGGAAACAGAAGAGGATACAGGCCAGACTCAGTAAACGGCAGCAGGAGGAAGCAGCTACTGTAAGTGCCAATAAACAGGCTGATGGACGACAGATATTGCACTGATAGCACAAGAGAGGCGTTCTGAGTGGAAAGGCAATATCAAGCAGATATCACAGACCCACTCACCCTTCACTATGCACCCTCCACGACTGAAACAAAGCATGATAGAAAACAGCTGCATTTCGCTAATTAAAGCAGAAACTCTAAGTCTATAGGATTGGATCTATAAGAAAACATATTTCATGTAGTTCTGAAGATTAATGAGCTAAAGTCTAATTCATCATTTCTGTGCTGTACGTCTCTGCTTATATAAGTGAGCCTTGATAATTCCAGCACAATAATTCCTTGAGCTCAATAGTGTCACATTATACTCAGGATGGAAAGATACATAATTCCTCCCTAAATGACATTATAATGGAAAAAGGAATTCAGCATCGCTGAGGGAGGGGTGCTTTTACATCCCAGCATTCTGTGCGTGTGTTTGGAAATGAGCTCATTTATCAGACATCTTTCAAGTTCAATTGTTATACCTTCTTTCTCTCTCTAGCTCACTGTTCTTGTTGTAACCAGGGTTACAAAACCATACTATGTCTATACCATGGTATAGTGATGCTATTTTATACTGATATACAGATGTGCACTGTAAGAGGCTGTTTACAGTGTTTTGCATTCCACCTGCTTTTCCATTGTTTTTCTATGTTAAACGTATGCTAGACGGACGTTGAGGTCAGTTGAGGGTGTGCCATTTTTTCCATTCCATTGTCCTTTATCTTGTGTTTTTAAATGCAAAAATGAATTTTGTGTGAAAGGCCCCTAAGTCACTTTGGATAAAGGTGAATGAATACATGTAAATGTATGAGGTGATACTATCACAGAATTTTAATATAAGAAAGACTTTTTCCAGAATTTTTCACGAAAAAAAAAGATACATGTCATGAGGTAAGTTGTCACAATGGAACCTGCTTTTAAAAAGATTGCATTTAACCATTTTTAGCTACTGTACATTTAAACGACAGACAGACAGACAGACAGACAGATAGACAGATAGACAGATAGATAGATAGATAGATAACATAAATAAATAATCTTAATGTGATGCATATTTGTCAGTCATAAATGAAACTGGTATTTTTATATATTTTATTTACTTTATATATTTTTTTTATATGCAAAATATTTTTTTAAGTGTCAATGTCCAAAAATCACGATATTACCATGGTACCACATCCAAAAACCTGGTAATACCACCGTACTTTTTGTCAGTGTTTTTTTTTTCAGGCCTTTCTCTCTGCCTTGTCCTCCATTCTTTTCCCTGTCATTTCCTCTTCTCTCCCCCTGACACTCTCTCTCTCTCATTCTTTCCCTTGAGTTGGCGAGAGCAGTCAGTGTTTCAGAAGAGCCATTTGCACATATCTTAGCTGGGTGATTTCTCTCATCCCTCAGGCCCCATTGTGCCCCACACCAGCTGTGCCTGAGAGAGGGAGACAGACAGCGAACATACAGACGCTGTAGGGGCATTTTCCTTCCACGGACTGATGTGTGTTTGAGACTTTATATGTTTGTCTATGAGCCATGAACTCTATGCGTCCATGTATGCGACTCTTTCTCATTATCTGTAATCTGTTTATAATGGGACATCTCATTATTCTTGCTGATCCACTTGGGTGCAGAAAAGGGCACCAGGGCTTGACAGATCTATACTGGTGACAATAAAGAATGAGAGAAAATCAGAGCCAAGTGAAGATAAAAATGGACTTCTTTCATCTAATTGCACTGAATGTCTTCTGTTTGGGTTAGAGTTCCGGTTGCACGTCTGAAATCTTTGTGCAAGTTGCTCTAGTTGCTGTGGTGTCCAAAAGATGAGAAATGCTGCTTTTGCAGCCAAAGCATCAAGGCATGTCCAAATGCGATGTTTGCATAACATCCTGTTGACTGAGATGCCTTCATAAAGTTGGTTGAAGGCAACATAGATATCCTTCTATGATATCTCGCAAACCTTTCATGCAATTCAAAGGTTGACTGAACAAACATTAATAAAAATGACATTCGGTGGAGCAGTTGAAAAAATAAATACATTTATAATGTCTATGTTTATGTCTACTTTTCTTCTAAGGCTGCACAATTTGGGGGGGGGGAAATCTAATCGCAACATTTCTGATAATAAAAAAAAAAAGTAGTGCTGTCAATCGATAAAAAAAATTGAATCGCGTTAATCACAGTCATGGATTTGTAGTTAATCACGATGTCATAAATTTAAAATGTTCAGTTTACCTGTAAATGTGGCCGAAATAAAAGAAATCTTGACAAAGCGGGACCTTTCCCTCTAGCCAGGATGAGACATAATCATATTATTCTTTTATCATTATTCTTCTGTTTTTATTCAGCCGTTATCAGCCTTTATACTGGCAATAAAACGTTTACCAAGCCACGTCGCTTCAATCCCAGTATACATTTACTCATCTATTATCAAAAGTATTTCTAAATAAATGCAACATAACATTTTCTTTCGACCTTACGTGAAGTATTATGACAAAATGCATTATGAAGAAGAACTGGACCTGTTCTGCAGCTGCATTAGAGCTAACATTAGCACCATGCTACATAAGACAATTTATGAGATTAATAGTACACTTTTACTCAAAACTCACTTTAAACCACCATCGAGTGTTTGTAATAACTTCCTTTTGCGATCACATGTGGAATTTGGTTGTTTACTGTTGTTAAAATATGTTATTTATAGCCTTTTTATCGCTGTACAAATGAGCATTTCAGATGTACACATTCATTATTGTTATGAAAATATCCAAATCTCAAGAAAATCACATACAAACCATATCCTATCATAATCGTGTGTTTATTATCTTATATAATCTATAGTGGCTGTTGTCATGTTTATTTCTGCTGTGTAAAAGCCTTAACATGTATGCTCTGGCTGAAACTCACATTGTTTGTGATGTTACAACTGCCTCTCCATTCTTAAGTTGCCAGGTATACATTCCAAGTATAATACACATTAGTAAAAGGATCTATTTTCAGTTTTATTTGTCTATATACACTTTGGGCGGCCGTGGTACATTATAAAAGTAGCCCAAAAATATAATACATATCACTGCAGTTTCCAACAGAAATGAACACTAGAGGCAGTAAAACAGCGAGCATTTGTAATCATTTTCGTACACTGTTATGATTACAGCTCCATATGTTTCGCTTTCCGGACATAACAAGCTTGCTCAGTAGCTCAGCCAGCACGGAAATGGATGCGGAATCCTTGGGTACGAATCCCGTCAAAAACATGACTCACGATGAAACAACTGAAAGATGAGAGATCAGAAAACAAGCTAAAACGGCATGCTTGCAATTGCGTTTTTACGTCACATGCACTTTTGTTCATACTATCGAGTAGGTTTAGGTGTAGTGCAGATGGTACGTTATTTTAAAACGTCACGGAGCATTAGACTTATAGTACCACTCAACGGACATTTCAGATCAGAACTGCAGTGACGCCTACAAAACCAACGTCACATAAAACATACCATCGGTGCGTTCCAAACGGGATATATCGCCCTCCGAAGGGCACTTCGGAGTGAAAACAATCATGGCCGCCATATTGAAGTGTCGTTCCAAACCAAAGTGCTCAGAATTAGCCACTTCAAAGGGCCCTTCGGAATGAAGGATTTCGAAGGGTACAACTGATGGACACTTCGGGCTCCCATGATCATTTGGACTGATTCTTTGCATGATGACACCGCCTCCGTATAATGACACAGAAGGGCACTTAAAGAAAAAGTTGTTTGGTCCACTACACCCTTCAACCCTTCGAAGCGCTCACTCCGGAGGATAAACCCTTTGAAGGGATTAGGGCATAGGGATGAGCCCTTCCGAATGGAACGCAGGGCATATGTACGTTCATCTGTTCCGGGGAAAAAAAAACTAACACACTTTTAGCGCCACTCAATGGACATTTCACATCAGATATATCACAAAACATACATGGCAGTACGTATTTCGCATCGTGTGAAAAAGTTCCCAGAGGTACGTTTTCGTCATGAGACCAGGTTGAAAAAAAGGCGATAAATAAGCTCCAAGTTTGCTGTGCTTGTTTAGAGAACTGCACAACTGGGTAATAATAATAATAAAAAAAAAAAAAATACATTAAACTAATTAAAGAAAAAAAATACTAAAAATAGTTATATTTATTATTATTATTATTATTATTATTATTAAACACTATATTTCTATTTTACAGTGAAATATTATATATTTTATTGTAAAATAAAAAATGGAGTATTTAAGAAAAATAATATAATAATTTATCATTTTATTTTTCAGTGCAACTATAAAATTACAATAATATAATATAATATAATATAATATAATATAATATAATATAATATAATACTGATGTTCCACTTCAGAGATACCTTTAAACAGAAAGCACTGCCTGTTTAGTGTTTCTGGACAGTTGAATTTCGGACACAGCCACTTGTTCAGACCTCCATTTCATTTTCATTTGGTGCGAGACAGGTCTTTTCATCTCATGCCAGTGCTTGTTAACTGAGACGGCGACAAAACACGATAGCTGTGCTGTGCATAGGGAGCAAAATCCGATCAATCAGAACTGTTGGTGTATTGAGCTCCTATGACACTTCCAGCTATATGTGCACGTTGAGTACACGTTGAGGTGTAAGTACTGTACTACACAAGCAGCTTTCTACTGCTAGAGGGCATTTTATAAATTAAAAGGCTTATGATGGTGCATCAAGGAACCAAACAAGCCTCCAGGCTTGTTTTGCTGACGCTCGAGTTGGATGTGGTCGGGGAACATTTCAGATCTAGCTTAGGTTTCACACTCATGTAAGTGACACATTTATTTCAGTCTGATATTAACAGGTTACAGCATTCACACTGCCCGCGTAACACTGATAGCAGAAGCATAGCTGTAAGAAGACTTTCCATTCTAAGCTTATTTTGTCACATGTATCTGTATTTTTGTGTTGAAAATGCACCATAAACCTATCAATCATCACAATGTTTTGCAATGTTGGCATTTATGAAACAATATAAAATAGTGGAGTGTAAAAAGTTTGATAAAAGTTACGCACACAGTGACAGGCACAATAACATTCTACTAACGCAATGGTCCTAACGCTTTTCTGGTTTTATACTTTTACTTTCCATAACTTCTGAGAATCAAAAAAGGTAGAAACATGTTATGACAGCCATGTTTAATAATTGAAGTGCCTCCTGTAACTCTTTTAAAATAGTTTGACGACAAGCAGGAAATGTTAATGGTCAATGACATACCTAGTAAAAAAAAAAATATATATATATATATATATATATATTTCAAATGCATTTATTTCATACTAAGTAGTTCAAATCTATTAACATATTTACTGACATACTGCTCAAGATTTACTGATTAAAAAAAATTATAATTAAACTTTATTTGGGGTACAACGCATATTTCTTAATATTAAGTCTAAAATGTGTTTTAATGTCACTATTGATAAGGATTGTATGATCTTTGAATAATATTGGTCTTTAAATGCAAGATATTTAAAGTGTACCTGAAGTTTACTTGCAATAGTTCCACTTTAGCACAATCAAATATACCTAAGTATATCTTTAGCTAGACTTCAGCACAATTAATGTGCATTAAGTACAAAATTAGTTGTTCCAATTTAGCAGACTTTAAGTATATCAGTTTAGTATACTAAAATGCAATTGCGGAGTATTTTTATTACGTACATAAATATGTAAATGCATTTGTAGTATACTTAGCATGAAATAAATTTATTTCAAATACATTTTAGTTTACATTTTTTAATACATTTTTTTTTTTCACCAGGGGTCATCGCATTGAAATCGCCTATAGATGAATTAAGTCACTTATAGTTGCAAGTTTGAATTCTGTGTAGATTAATTATCATCTGGATGATCTATCTCCTCATTACATTTCATGATAATTTTATGGCCCTTACAGACAAATAGTGTCTTTTTTAACTTTTTTGGGTATCTTTTTAGGGTATCTTTAGGCTTTTTAGGGTGTCTTTTTAATTTTTTAGGGTATGAGCCACAATCTCATGAAGCACAGCAAATGACATTAAAAAAAATAAAAAATAAAATGTAAAACAAATTCAAGATAAAAATCACAAAAAATTCTACTTTTGTATTTTTTGTTTATTATTATAAAAAAATAATTTTGCAAATTTTGTGTGCATGTGTGCATATACAGTATATATGTGTATATATCCATTTATATATATATATATATATATATATATATAAAAATTATTATATATAAATAATTAGCGTACACACAAGCTTTGTAAATATATATATATATATATATATACATAGTAGTATATACATACACACACAAATAAATATTTAAGAAGTTATTTATTATATTATTTATATATACATCAATTATAAAAAATTATATATTGTATTTGTATATACACATGATTTTCTGATGCGACAGGATTCATAGGTAGTGTAGACCTTTAATATACTACACTATATATAATACCATACAGTCACTATTAAATATTCAACAAATATTCAAAACATTCAAAGTTGTAGCCTAGAAATCACTTGATTTATGTTATAAAGACAGTTTGGTTACACAATGTGAAAGCACAACATGATCCTGCGGCAGCTTCTCTTGCATGCTGCTTATGCGCACGGTGTGAAACAGACCTAGAGCAAAGAATGAAAGAGCTCTCAGTGGCCTGACCTCTTACTGGCCTTCTCCTCCATCATCTGAGTCAGAGACCACAGCACGCACGCACACACACACACACGAAGAGAGCGCCCATCCCACTGACTCGCAATAATGCAATATTTAACAATACAAATAATCTAAAAACAGCCTGTTTGCACTTGATAATACCAATACAACAGACACAAGTAAGACAGCTTGTCTGTGAGATGCTCTGGTTCGCTGAGAACACATTTAATCAAATGAGAATTCCTCTCACATGTCACACATAATCACCGGCTAATTGTTTATTACTCAAGCTAAGTAAAAGGTTATCTCACCAGCATGCGGCAGGCAGGGGAATATGGCAACACACTGCATGTGACAGCACAGTGCTGATAAACAACAGGAGCTGGAGTGTGTGTGTCTGTACAGGACAGTTCAGATTAGTAGTGAGATTCGTGCATCAGAGGGGGTGCACAGAGACTTAATAATGCACAAGACCGTATGTCATGAAATAATCTCCTTTTTATTGTAATCTGGAAGTATGATTTGTAGACCGAATTTAATGGTTTGAGTGTAGGGCAGGGAGCAAAGTGAATAGAGGGTGTCGCTTTTTCCTGCTTTTTAATAAATATGAAATATGTTTTACTTTGTCTTGATGCATATCTAAACATGGGAGTTCATTTATTCCTGCAATCTCTTGGGAGCATCTACTACATGAATCACTACAGAGGCAACAGTGGATTGCAGATACAGTGACTAACAATAGAAATGTCACTCTCTAATGGGAACTGCAGCAGTTCTCCTTAACAACAGCAGAAAGTGTGTCCTTGCCCAAACCAGATGAGCAACAACGTCCTTGTGTCAATGAAGTCGGTGACACAATCATGGCAAAGTTTGTGTGTGTTAGGATTGCCAGAAATATCATTGCATACCATGCAAGAGGCACAGAAGATTTTTGCATCACAGTTTGTGATTGAATTTGTTTGACACAAGCACCACCTGTGTACGGAAATCAAAAGGATTGTTTGAAATCATGTTGTGCGTTTTGAGCAGCAAGAGAACAGGTCACAGGTCCAAATAACAGCACAGAAAAATTGAAAAATGTCCCACACATCTGCTCGTCCAGGATGTGACATGAAATATTATACATCCAAAGAGGAATGCAGATAAAGATAGCATTTGCACCCAGACCACCCTTAAAGAAACTGTATGGTATGAATATACTGGATAATACTGGTAAAGATTCAGCAAGTATACATCCATTGAAAAAAAAAAAAAAAAAGTGTTTTATATATATATATATATATATATATATATATATATACACACACACACTATGCATATATTACAATGTTTTAAATATGATTTATGTATAATGTATGTAATGTATATAATACTATGTATATATAAATTGCATTTTTTACATTTGAAAAAGTGTAAAAGTGAAAATATCAATTATATTAATATAAGTATATTTATTATTCTTATTAATAATAATAATAATAATAATAATAATAAAAAGACTCAAATCAATTTTTTTTTTTTTTTTTTTTTTCACAAAAAAAGCAAAACCTACCTCTTCCATTGATCCTGAACTCTATGGTGTCCGTCTGCTGGTGTGTGTCCAGTGGGACTGGAGCAACTGAGTGGAGCAAAATAGATGAATCCCAGTTTGAACTTCAGCAATACTTTAGTGCCAAGACATATTCTCCAATTGTGTGTACGAGAGCGTCTGATGGAGAGAGAGAGAGAGAGAAACGGGTAAAAGTGTTCACTTGACGCTGGTTGAGAAGTGACGGTCTTGTCTCCCAAGTTGAGTGTTGTAGTAAAGCAAGCTCTTGTTTGAGCGTGTAGAGACACACTGCAGTACACAGCGCTCCTGATGCTTGTACTTTATTCTCTCTCTCTCTGCTTGTCTCTCTCACTTCACACTTCTCTGATGGAGTCAGTAGTTGCTCTTTTAATCCTGTTCATGCTGGGTATTTATACCACCAATGCTCTTCTAAGTCCCCTTGGCGAGACTTCCAAACTACAGCAGCGAAACGGATCCTTGCATCTTCCTCTCCTCTTCTCTCTCCACATCTCTCTTTCTCTCCTCCACTGTCTTTTTGCGCTCCACTCCACCCCCCACTTTTCCCCCTCTCTTCTCGGTAGAGCATCAGTGTACCGCAGGGTCCTAGAGCCTGGCGGTGTTTGGTGGCGTGTTTGTGTGTACAGTGCATCTCTGCTACTGGAAACACATCAGTATGACAAGTCTCCTCTCTCTCTCTCTCGCACTACCTTTCTTGCTCTTTTTTTCTGGACGGTGCTTTAGAACAGTTGCCATATTGGTGTGAGGTTGTCTTGTCGAGCATTGTTCCAGGTCCAAACATGGCCACAGAGCCAAAGAGTGGACTGTCACTGAGAGATCCTGTCCACGTGTGTCAGTCCTATAGAGAGAATACAGAAATACTGAATAACTAATAAAAAACAAAAGACTCAGTTTAAAGTGTAGTTATGAGTAAGACATGGTATTCAATGGGATAAATAATACATTCTTGATTTTATGCATCAGGAATTATTACGTTTGTGAAAAGTGGTCTCAGTATGACAAGTTGGTTGGAGGGGAGAAGTTAATTAAGAGATGTTGGTAATGTAAGTCATTACCAACATCGAAAAAAATCTGACCATATTTAGTTTTTTAATGCCCAGTTCTGCTACTATTGTGAATGATTCACCATTCAAAGTTTGGGGTCATTAAGATTTTTTTTTTTTTTTTTTTGATTGATACTTTTATTCAGCAAGATGCATTAAAATTATAGTAAAGACATTTAAAATCAGTGGTGAGTAGATTACTTACAAATCGTTGTCCATTACTGATTCCAAACTACATGGCAAAAATTGTAGTTAGTAATGTAATCCATTACACATTTTAGGTAATATAATCAGGCTACTTTTGGATTACTTTTAGATTACTTTTGAGCTTGTTTATGATTTATCATAAATCATTTATCATTATCATAAATCATTTTATCATGATTTATTTAAATAGGACAATCTTGTACCATACTGATATAAAAATACTAAGAGAAAAAAATACTCCATCTGTTGTTGTGCAATGCTGAAATGTTGAGAAAACAGTTTTTTAAAAAATTGAAATGATTTTTGTAAATTCAGTGGGCAAATGCTGTGTGACTTCTCAGTTTTCTATGTAATTATAGCCACATGACTGGTGACTGGTGTTTGTGTGAATGTCCACACCACCGGAAGATTTTCTGAATATATATAAGCCATAGGCTATTTTAGAAAGGAAAATTCAAAAGATGAAAAAAGAAGAATTAGGGAGAATCAATAAATCTATAAATTGTCCTACTAATTAATCATTTATTGTTATTATGTGAATAATATGTAATCATGTAATCAATAAAAATGTAACTGTAGTCTGATTACAAGTTTTTTATAATGTACTCATAATCCAGATTACTTGTAATCAGTTAATACCCAGCTCTGTTTATAATGTTATAAAGTGACAGTAAAGAATAAATAAATGCTATTCTTTTCAACTTTATGATCATTAAAGAATCCTGTAAAAAGGATTTTTCACAGCTTCCACAAAAATATCAAGCAGCACAACTATTTTCAACCTTGATATTATTAAGAAATGTGTCTTGAGCAGTAAATCATCATATTAGAAAGATTTCTGAAGAATCATGTGAAAATTCAGCTTTGCCATCACAGGAAATAAAGATTTTTAAAAATATATATTCAAATAGAAATGAGTTATTTTAAACTGTAATAATATTTCACAATGTTGCTGTTTTACTGTATTTCGATCAAATAAATGCTGCTTTTGTGAGCACAAGAGATTTCAAAAACATGAAAAAATCTAACAACCCCAAACTTTTGAACAGTAGTGTCACTTGATAGAAATTTTTTAACCATAATTAATCATGATCTTCTCATGATCACGCAACAAGAAACATATAATGCCACCAGTGTAGTCTGATACTATGCATATGACCTGGTTCTTAATAGTGAATTAAAAACATACAGCTTGACTAATGCAGCCCAATTCTTAAATGATCCGTTTTTTTTTTAATGACTGGTTCAAAAAGAACAGTTTGAATCTGTCTGTCCACTGCTCTGTCCATTTCACATCATTAGCTGAGAATTTCTTTCATACTGTATGTAAGCAAAATAGACTACAACAGAAATATACCATAATGAATCAAAATTGAATCAAATTAAATCAAAACCAAAAGTGAAACTCAAATGCCCAACAACTCACTCTTCATTGACTTTTCATTTTCACTGATGCCACTTTGGCTTCACAGGCTCTTGGATATAATAATATAGACAACATATATTTAGGCATCAAATTTAAATTTAGCACCATTCTAATATGGACCACTCACTTTTAACAATACAGTCAATCTTCTGTATTGTTAAAAGTCATCTTCACTGATCTGAATTGCAGGTGTGGGGGAGAGTGGGGTTGCTGGAGGTGTTAATGGTTGTGTGGAGAGGTGTTCAGGGTGGGTGTGGGGTGTTTTTTTTTTTCAAACCTGCAGTAGAACTCATTCAGATGGTCTGCCAGTTGTTGATTCCACCACACCTGCAATTCAGATCAGTGAAGATGATGTGCGCCAGGTCTTCAGAAAGAACAAAAGAAGGAAAGCACCAGGCCCAGATGGTGTGTCACCAGCCTGCCTAAAAACCTGTGCTGAGCAGCTGGCCCCCATCTTCACACAGATCTTCAACAGATCACTGGAGCTGTGCGAAGTCCCCTCATGCTTAAAACGCTCCACCATCATCCCCGTCCCAAAGAAACCCAAAATTACTGGACTTAATGACTACAGACCTGTGGCTCTAACGTCTGTGGCCATGAAATCATTTGAAAGACTGGTTTTGGCTTATCTGAAGGCCTCCACTGGACCCCCTGCAGTTTGCCTACAGAGCAAACAGGTCTGTGGATGATGCAGTCAACATGGGACTGCACTTCATCCTGCAGCATCTGGACAGACCAGGGACTTATGTGAGGATCCTGTTTGTAGACTTCAGCTCCGCTTTTAACACCATCATCCCGGACACCCTTCAGAATAAACTGACGCAGCTGTCCGTCCCCACCTCTGTCTGTCAGTGGATCACCAGCTTCCTGACAGATAGGCAGCAGCTAGTGAGGCTGGGAAAATTCTCATCCAGCACCCGCACCATCAGCACTGGAGCTCCTCAGGGCTGCGTTCTGTCCCCACTGCTCTTCTCCCTGTACACCAACGACTGCACATCTAAAGACCCCTCTGTCAAGCTCCTTAAGTTTGCAGACGACACCACACTGATCAGCCTCACCCAGGACGGTGACGAGTCTGCTTACAGACAGGAGGTTAAGGAGTTGGCTGTCTGGTGCAGTCTTAACAACCTGGAGCTCAACACGCTCAAAGCTGTGGAGATGATCGTGGACTTCAGGAGAAACTCCCCTGCTCTCCCCCCACTCACCATCATGAACAGCTCTGTGACTGCAGTGGAGTCATTCAGATTTCTGGGCACCACAATTTCTCAGGACCTGAAGTGGGACAATCACATTGAGTTAAAAAGGCCCAGCAGAAGTTGTACTTCCTTTGCCAGCTGAGGAAGTTCAACCTGCCACAGGACTTACTGAAACAGTTTTACTCCGCCATCATTGAATCTGTCCTCTGCACTTCATAACTGTCTGGTTCAGCTCAGCTACCAAATCTGACCTCAGAAGGCTACAGAGGGTAGTCCGGACTGCTGAGCAAATCATTGGTACAACCCTTCACACTCTCAAAGAACTGTACTTATCCAGAGTGAGCAAAAGGGCTGGCAAAATCACTCCGGACCCCTCACATCCAGCACACTCCCTCTTTGAACTTTTGCCATCTGGCTGATGCTACAGAGCTCTGAGGACCAGAACAACCAGACACAGGAACAGTTTCTTCTCTCAGGCAATCCATCTCATGAACACTCCACAATAAACGTGGAACACACAACACTATTATACATTATTTATTCACCACACATACTTATTTTTTCATTTCAAATCTGCACATATCATAACTGTACATACATAATTGTCTATATTATATATTGTTTTTGCTTTTTGCACATTGCATTACATTTGTATATTTGTATATTATTCTTTTATTATCTATGTCCTGTCCTGTTGCTGTCTTTCTGTTGCACTGTGGAGCTCTGTCACTATAACAAATTCCTCGTATGTGTAAACATACCTGGCCAATAAAGCTCATTCTGATTCTGATTCTGATACTGATAACCAAAGTTCAAAATCAAAACCAAGTAAACAGGGCTATTTTGGATTTGATGTAGACTTTAAGTGAACAGTGATGTATTCTGCCATTATTCATGTACATTCTATAGAAAATCCAGCCAGAATTTGTTTTAATCCATGGCAGTAAGCTCTTGATGTTGCTTTTACCCCTCTGACCCACTTCTAGATGCTGTTTTTGTGAAATTAAGATTTCTGTTCAATATAGAGAAAGAAGCAGGAGAAAAACATTGTGTTCTGTCCTGGATTTTAACATTAATACGATGGACCTCAGGGGACCCGACTGGGATAAAGCTGAGTGCAGGGGATGGACATTAGTAATCAATAAAAATCCTCTAGGCTTATGCGGCCTGGTTTCATAAGGTGTGCTTTCTCCCCCTCCCCTGCCTGCACCGCTGGAGTCTTTCATGTGGCGGCGATGGTGGTGTTGTTGATGGGAATAGGTCAGTCAACATGGTGAATCTGATGCTTCATTTGTCTTGTGCTGTCAGGACGACAGCTGTTTGGTGGAGTGTATGGTCAGCATGGATCAATAGCCTTTCCTCTTGCTTGCTGCAGACTTGCTGACAACAAACACGCACACCATTTACCTCACACACAAATCGGGACGACAAGGGCAGACAGATGAAGAGGGTGAGGTGGGTCAGAGGTGCAGATAATTGGGGAGAACTAGGGAGCAGCTACATATAGAAATACACATTCGCAATGAGAAAGACAGATTGAGGTGACTCCTGTTGATATGTGATGTGTTGCTTCAATATATGAGTACATGAACACATGAACTTATGCTGCCTTCACGTGGCAGTATAAGAAATTTCCTATTTCCCACTTATGAAGTCATGATTACAAGCTTGTCACATTCAAGTGCTTTGTTGTTGGAAAGGATAAAATGTAGCATCCCATTGGTTGACAATCATATAAACATTCACACGCTACATATGCAGTTTGCTGACAATTCTGGAATTTCAGTCAAATACATGCTTATTTCACTGCTTATAAAACATACAATATGCTTCAAATGATCGTTCACATATGTGACCCTGGACCACAAAACCCGTCTTAAGTAGCACGGGTATATTTGTAGCAATAGCCAAAAATACATTGTATGGGTCAAAATTGTCCATTTTTCTTTTATGCCAAAAATCATTAGGATATTAAGTAAAAATCATGTTCCATGAAGATATTTTGTAAATTTCCTACTGTAAATATATCTTAAACTTAATAAACTTAATTTTTGATTAGTAATATGCATTGATAAGAACTTCATTTGGACAACTTTAAAGGCGATTTTCTTAGTATTTTCTTCTTTCTTTCTTTTTTGCACCCTCAGATAGTTGTATCTCGGCCAAATATTGTCCTGTCCTAACAAACCATACAATCAATGGAAAGAATATTTATTCAGCTTTCAGACAATGTATAAATCTCAGTTTCAAAAAATGACTGGTTTTGTGGACCAGGGTCATATATAGTCTATAAATACACTACTTTAGTGACAAGACAAAGTGATGTAGTTGTTGTGAGAACAGCATTGACAGCAGCAGTGGTTGTCTCCTCCACCATGTTTAAAGTTTATGGCCCGCCCAACTCAGAAACTCTGGTATCAAAATTATTTCCCAGTAGTAAATAAGACTTGAGAGGCGTTCATGTCTATTTTCCGATTAGGAAACTTGTATTTACGATAATTCTGACAGCACGTGAAGACAGCAATAATCTCCAGAGCTGCTCTGAGTGTCACTTCATGAGCATTTTACAGTTTATTTTGAGAAAACCTATCGTCAGAATCCAGAAAAATTAAAATGGAAAAAATGGAATTTAGAAAAAAATAAAATGGACTTTGGGAAAAAATAAAACAGATTTCATAGGGCCCTAACTAAGTTTTCAGTAGCTTTCAAAAAGAGCATTAAGTTAGCATGCCAAAAATGCTACATTGTGTTTCTGATGTTGCAATGCATTTATACATGCACCAAATGAACTGACAGTTCACTGTAAATAAATCAGTTCAAAGTGAGTCACTGATGCAAATCTCCACATTATATTTTATTATAGCTTATAGCTGTAACTATATTTTTGATTATAAAAATGTACAGGTAGCAGTGAGTATTCTCATTTTTGTTGTTGAATTTATTATATTTAATTCTGTCACCCTAATTGAGATTTGTTCGTTCATTCATTCCAAAAATACTCATTGTTTTGGTTGTAGAAAAATCTATTAAATATTAATAAGCGACAAATATATATAAAAACATTATTATTATTATTAGTAGTAGTAGTAGTAGTAGTAGTAGTTGTTGTTGTATATAAAGTATACATTATGAATTTACATTAAGTTAAATCACTAAACTTGAACAAACAGACGTACACTAAATAAAATTATTTAATATAAGAATTTGATAAAGAACCTGCAATATCTTTTTAAATACATCCAAAGCCCAATGAATTCTATTTAAACAGATATTGCCCCATTAGTTAGCTACTTTTTGGTAGAAGTTTGAAGTGTACTATACCTAATACATACTAAAATCACATTTTCAAAAGAGCCTGACAGTAGTTTCTTTAAATTACAAGTAGCATGTAGCTTGACAAGTGTTAACAGGTTAAACCAGTTTAATAGTACTCCGATTCCAGGATTCCCATCACGCAAAGCAGCAAAGAGAACGCTGAACTCTAATCCATCCTGCAGCAGAAGGCCAATGTCATGACGTATGCAGGTGCACGCTGACCCGTCTCACCTACGCCTCTGAAGAGGTCAAGGTCATTTATTCAGGTGATTAAAGCAGTAATCCATATGGGAAATATGTAATGCTTTTATATGCAGGGGGATAATAGGGAATAGAGGGGTTCAAATTAATTGACCTCACTCTCACATGCAAAAGCTTACACACACACACACACACACATAAACGCACAGCCTGCATATATTGAAATGTATGGCAGTGGCATATTTGAGTGCACATGCTGTTTATTCGGGCACACAGAGAGCAGACAGCCTGAAATAATCCCCCGTGACAGCAAAGAGAGCTCACACACCTGACAACACCCAGACAAATGAGCTCAGCGCTCAGCGCTCAGCTCCGCTCCTGCTCATTACATTTGGACACACAAAAACGCACAAGCCTAAAAGAAGACAATAACATGCAATTGTGAACGTGCATGGAAATTTGGAAATGTTTGGAACGCATACACAGATAGACAATGAAATACCAATAAGATCTGTACACTTTTTTTTTTGTAAAATATCATTCAATTGGCTTGAAAAATTACATTTTTATGTGCAAACAGGAGCCAGAAGATGGCAAAAAACAAACTATTCACTTTATACTGACACATTAATTTCATATGTTCTTTTTTCACATTTTCTGCACTATTTTGGGCAATAATCTGCATTTAAAATGGATTTAAACATGGTGAAATGGTGTAATAATTTCAACTTTATAGCCCATAATTATGACTTTTTATGTCCTAATTATGATTTTGGTTTTCTTTTATGTGCCTATAGTGAACAACAGTGCAGCATCAGTGACTTCTAATGATAAAAACACCTTCTGTAAGTGTGAACAGAGCTATATTGATAAATGAAAGCATAATCAAATTAGCCAAAATGCATACTTTTTTTTTTATCTGCCTTCTGTGGAACTGCGGGCCTGCTAAATCAGCTACTGTATATGACCATTGCCCTCAATTAACCTCTCAAATGAAAGAAATAAGCATTTAGTATTTAAAATGAATTCCTGACAGCATACACAGAGCTCTGTAGCAGCTCATCATTGCTTGTAAGTGTACAGTGCCTTCTCTCAGTCAGCACATGCTGCAGTTCAGAGTAGCTCCAGTTAATGACTTGTCACATTACAATCCTCTTAAGGAAGCTGAGCCGAATCTGGCTCGTTTCCCACTGATTTCCTGACCCTGTTGTCTAGCGTTACACCCACACACACGCACAAACAGCGACCTCAGCAGCTCAAAGACCATCCGACCTCACCAAGCTCATTACCGAATCAGCAGCTGAACCATCTTACTCAACACATACTCCATCCCCACAGCCCATGTGTAATTCTCTCACTGCTAGAGCAACAAAATGGCACAGCACTGCTGCAGGGAGAGATGCTCCTCCAGACAACCTGATCTAATAGAGCCTTTCACACCTGATGACTTCCATACCTAAAGAGAGATATATAAGAAGTTTATACAGTACATTAAAGGGATACTGTAGTTCACCCAAAAATGAAAATTCGGTCTTTAATTACTCACCTTCATGTCGTTCCAAACCCATAAGACCTTCGTTCATCTTTGGAACACAAATTAAGATATTTCTGATGAAACCCGAGAGCTTTCTGACCCTGCATTTACAGCAACGTAACTGACACGTTCAAGGCCCAGAAAGGTAGCAAGGACATAA
Organism: Tor tambroides; assembly: GCA_021397915.2. NCBI lineage: Eukaryota > Metazoa > Chordata > Actinopteri > Cypriniformes > Cyprinidae > Tor > Tor tambroides. The sequence continues at coordinate 50,410 of JAFVLL020025713.1, read as the reverse complement.
TTAAAATAGTCCATGTGACATCAGTGGTTTAACCGTAGTTTTATGAAGCTGTGAGAATATTTTTTTGTGTGCAAAGAAAACAAAAATAAGGACTTTATTCAACCATTTCTTCTCTTCCAGTCAGTATCTGCCACCATTCATGAGAATAACATAGCTTCATAAAATTAAGTTTGAACCACTGATGTCACATGGACTATTTTAACGATGGCCTTAGCACGTTTCTGGGCCTGGAAACATTTCAGTTACATTGCTGTCTATGCAGGGTCAGAAAGCTCTCGGATTTTATAAAAAATATCTTAATTTGTGTTCCAAAGATGAATGAAGGCTTTATGAGTTTGGAATGACATGAGGGTGGTGAGTAAATAATAACTTTTTAATAAATTTCAATTTTTGGGTGAACTGCCCCTCTAATATAGATAGACACCATTCAAAAGTTTGAAGGTGGTAAGATGTTTAATGTTTTTTTAAAAATAGTCTCTAATGCTCACCAAGATTGGATCTATTTGATGAAAACAAAGTTTTTTTTATCTTTTAATACATTTTAAAAGGTAATGTACTCCTGTTAAAGACAAAACCATTCTGTATGAATTCAGCAGCCATTACACCCATTAGTACTCATTAGTACTCATTAGTACTCAGTCTTCAGTGTCAAATGATCAGAAATTATTCTAATATGCTAATTTTTTTTATGAAACCTTTCTCATTATTATCCATATTAAAAACTGTTGTGCTTCTTGATATTTTTTTTTTGCAAAAAACAAGATATGTTTTTGAACAATTTAATGCATCCTTGTTGAAAAAAAAAGTAATATAATAATTTCTCTAAAAAAGAAAAGAAAACAAAAAACTGAATAGGAAGAATAGAAAGAAAAAATCTTTTTACATTTTACATGCTATTTTAAAACCTTGCCTTGTCAAATTAGCTTGACTTCCATAATTTTCTGTTTTCTGCATGTTGGTCAGATAACATGACTTTGAATATTAAATAGAAGTGTAGCAGCTTTGTTAATGTCTAACTTTTTTTCTGAATTCATTGAATTTCATGTGTCTTTTTGCTTCATTGATATTATAATGAAGACTTTTTTTTTTACATTATGACCCTAAAAACAGGGTCAAAATGAATTTAAATTGATGAATTAAAACACTTATCTTAAAATGCTAGTATTCATGTGACTGCAAACGTTAATTTGACATTTTTTAAGAAATTAACATAAAGGACAAAAAATGCATCACTAACCCTAATAGCATCCTTGAGCGAGCACACTATTCAAGGATTTATTAAAAGATAATATAATAAATTATAAATCCAGCCGCTTCCAATGACTTCACTAACAGTCTATGAGCATGTGCTGTTCTAAAGAAAACAATAATAGCTACACATTTCCAGAGTAGCTTTTGTTTCTCTGTAACCCGATGGCTATATTTTGATGTTTCCGTGGTGGCTGGTGCTTTAATCTTCACTTTCAAAGGGAATCAACTGATGTAGGCCTGTGGACAGACTTGCTGGTGACTTTGAGCTGAGACAAGAGCAGTTCAGTCATCCTCTTGTAGCTAAAACCAAGCCTAAATGCTGACAAAGAGTGTGTTAGTGTAAGTGTGTGTGTGTGTGTGTGTGTGTGTGTGTGTGTTTGTGTGAGGGGGCTGAGCTGTACTGTTGCTGCAGGCTGTACATCACTGTGGAAGAGATGCTGTCTTTGTGCAATTTTCTGTTACGCGTGGCGTTACATGCCAAGTATCAGCAGTCATCAGAATCACTTATCTTTCCTAGAATGTTCCAGCGCTGTTCTGTGCCTCAGGAGCCATGAATTATTTATCTCTAAAAGAGGGGGGAGAGTGAAAAATTGGTTGAAAGGATAATCAGAATGGAAGGATGGGATAAAAAAACGAAATCCCACTGCCTATCCAAATTGTTCAATCCTCCTCTACGTTTCAATCTGTCCTATTCTCTCCCATGCTTTACCCCCCTCTGTGAAGCTCTGATGATGTGCGTCCAAGAGCATGACTCGTTTTGTGAGGGATCAAGATGACTCCCATCAACAAATGTCTCGCACGCAAATACACAAACCTACAAAATGGGGGCAGACAGCCTAGAATCCAAAGCACATCTCTGTCCTCAATATTCAATATCACTCCAGTCATGCTCAGTCTAACTCGCATTTGTTAGGTGTCTCATCCATGAAAATTGTAATTAAGGCATCGTGACGGTCAATATTTAGACAGGCTTCAGCTAACACAATCCATTTATGGAGCTCCCACAGGAGAGATTTATGACTCAGATGTTGCTCTGTCATATATCGGAAGACATACAGTAATAAGAGACCTCAGTTATGTTTCATCTACTTATCAACGCTGTAAAAATGAGATGATCAATAAGCCATGGCAACATGTTTTTTCATTACTTTAACTCATCAAAATAACCAATTTCAACTTCATTTTTTTTTAAGTTATTCAAGATTCAGCTAGATTCAGTTTAGTATCATTTAAAGTGATAGTTCAACCAAAAATGAAAATGTTGTCATCATCTACTTACCCTTATATTGTTCCAAACCTGTATGAGTTTCTTTCTTATGTTGAACATAAAAGAAGATATTTTGAAGAATGCTGGTAATCAAACAGTTGATGGTCCCCATTGACCATAATATATATATATTTTTTTTTTATGGGGGACCAACAACTGTTTGGTTCTTCAAAATTCTTTAAAATATCTTCTTTTGTGTTCAACATAAGAAAGAAAGATGAGGGTGCGTAAATGATGATAAAATTTTTATTTTATTCTATCGTTTTAAGTGAACTTTTAAAAATATGCAGTGACTTGTAGTTTGATTATACTGTAACTGTCTGTAACCATTTTTATTTGGGGTTTGAGGGCAATGTAGCATTTCCTGAAGAAAATATAACTGGTGTATGACGATGCAAAAGTTACTACCGCAATTCTAATTCATTGTGGGTGGTTGCCGGGTGTTGATATGGTGTTTGCTGATGTATTTTTATTTATTTATTTGTTTGGGTGTATATTATAATGGGGTTTACCATGATATTCTGCTGTTACCAGTAAAAACTGGTAACTTTTGTTATCTTTACAATCAATTTTTACATAATCTAAATACAGTTCCTGCATTAAGTAAAACCTCTCTGGGATTTATGCACTCATTTTATCGCCCTGCAAAAAACGTAAATCTGGTGGCTTAGAAACATAACAGCATCTCTCCTGTGAGCTATAATTCATTCATAAAGCTGAAGTGTATAATTTTTGCACCATTAGCATCAAACAGAATTGCAAAAAACGATTGTTTTCAAACACTCCCACCTTCAAACGAGAGAAAGATAAGCCTAAAACTGAAGGGGTTGAAACATTAGAGAGACAAAATGTCAATCGATGTGTTTACTTTGAAAATAAATGAGTAAAAGAAGGCAGATGAGGATGAATGACGCTAATAATCAAAGGGTCAAATGGTGCGAGAAAAAGCAGTGGAGTCAGGAGAGCCAGTGAAAAGAGAAAAAGGTTTGAGTGAAACAGGGAGCGCAGCCTGTGGGGACTGAGTCATGAGTGCTTTTAGCCATCGCAAGAGCTATAACCCAAATTAAAGTGAGGCTGCTAATGATTATTTATTTAGCTTCACTCCCGCTCAGTCTGCAGTTCATCCCACACAAACAAAACGAACGTCGCCACAAAGCTTTCGAGACATCTCCTCATTCTTATTATATCACTGTTTTCTGCTATTTAGAATAACAGTAATGAAATAGCACAATTATAAGAGTATGGGAATTACGTAAAATGTATCAAATGATTTTCAACTGGAGTGTTTATAGACACTCTAGGATCTTCATTTTGTTCAGAGAATTCAATGAGTGTCTCTCACACGAACACAAATACACATTTGGCTGTGAGTCAGACACACATTGAGTTTCTCATGCTGACATAATCGCATTACGACAGATGAGACGGAATGAAACATAGCTGAGAAATGCTGGCGAGGTAACATGCTTTAGGAGACAATACTGCTATTAGTGTGGGTCAGCACTGCCAATGATGATATAACTCTCTGCTGCGCTCTCCTCCTCCTCTGCTCTCTCCAAGAGCGGCGATTTTCACTTAGCACAGCAGTTTTTCTACTTTCCATTTTTTTATTATCCTTAGTGAGACACCTCATTAAGAACAAGGAGAGAATGACAGCTTAATGGATTAATTCACCCCAAAATAATAATACTAATGTCCTCCTTTATACAACCTCATATTGTTCCGAAACCATATGACTTTCTTTCTTCAGTGGAACACAAAAGGACACATTTTGAAAATGAGACCATGCATTTACAATAAATGGGATCTAAAGCTGCAAAAAAGACCAAAAAAGCACCATAAAAGTATCAAAAATGATCTCTATGACTTAACTAAGCACTACATCCAGATCACTGAGTCAGTGTGTTTAAGATCCATATTAGTCACATTATTGAATCAACCATTCAGACTAATTTTGTGAACTACTGTAAATACATTTACAGAGTGGAAAGATTACAATCTATTCTGTCATGACAACTCTCGGAGAGATTGGCATGGTAATGTACATGACAATGTTAATGTATTCGGTCTTGACGGAACAGATCTGCTATGCTGCTGCTGCCAATACATCCACAACATGCTGCTGTGAGCATGTAAGAAGTACTGCTGCTGCAAATATAACATACATGAAATAACCCCCTATAGCATACACGAATCACCTCGTAGCAGATCTATACAGGTGGAGCTGGGGAAGGTGGAGGGTTTCTGAAGCCCGCTGCAAAACTGCTTGGCTACCATGCCGATTGGCTTAACACTATTGGCCTATGATTATGTGAGCCTTGGCTATAATGCATTTCATTCAGGACTACACCACCATAGATAGTGATCTTAAGCGATACTCTTAATTCCCTTCTTCCGCAACACTGTCATTGATATGACTGTAATAGTGCGTGCTTCTGATGCTGCATGCAGCTGAAATCAACCACAAACTCAGCACAATGAAAACATGGACCTAAGAAATAACGAACGTGAACATTGAGATTACGCCGATGTAGACTGTATATTAAACCCCAGTTAAAATGCATACACAAGAATGCTTATTTCATTTAACCTGTTCATGTCTGTTTTTACCAGCGTGTCCTCAGAGCGATTACATGCTCTAAACGCCTTTGCTCCAGCTGTATAAACACAGATGCTGAATGCTGCTGCTAATATGCTTAATATTTCGCTGATGCACACAATGCAAACTGCTAACATGACACATAGTTTAAACTAGTTTAAACTTGTTTAAACTTGTGTAAACTTGTTTAAAAGAGCATTCACTTATCTTAGATGTTGATTTCAGCTGTTCTGAAGCGCGCTACGAAACTGCTACAACAAACACTAGTCATATATTTGAATGTTGAGCAGAGAGCTCATTGGCTACCGATATAGGAGCGAACCAATCAGCTCTGCCATGTGATAATGATGTCATTAGGTCAGATTGAGTTAGACCTGATCGGACTGCAGCGCCATCTAGAGTTTCATGCCAGAACTCTGTATTTCATGATTCAAACTTGCCGTTTTGTGCATCATTTATTTTCATTACCTTGATTAATTAGAAAAGAGTAGCCAAAATACAGTATTTGTCAAATAAATCTCTTTTTATGTCCTGCGGAAAGAAAATAATTAAAACAAATTTGAAACAACATGAGGGTGCTCACTTTAGTTCACTTTAGCATATTTCTATCATGACAACTCTCGAAGATTTTAGCATGGTAATGGATATGACAATGTTAATGTATTTGGTCTTGGTGGAATAGATCTGCTACGCTGCTGAATTGATGCTGCTGTTGGTTATTGCTGACGTTGTAAATTATTGCTGCTGCTGGAAAGCAAGTACAGGCACTTGCTGCTGCCAATACAGTGCTGTGAGTATTTAAGACATACTGCTGCTGCACAAATAGCATATATAATAACCCGCAGCAGATCTACACAGGTGGAGCTGGGGAGGTGGAGGGTTTCAGAGGAACTCTGAAAGTGCACTGCGAACTGCTCTAGTGAATGCTAACCAGCCATTTAAATGCAAAGCAGTAGCTCATTGGCTGTGTATGCAACATGAACCAATCAGCTTGTGCCAAGTCGTTTAACACTGTGAATATCAACCAAGAGTTTCATTTTTAAAAAGTTTTCGGGCGCTTAATTGCATGTTAATTGCAAAAAAAGTATATAGTTTACATTTATTTTAAATGCAGTTATACTTTAGAGTGCTTTTTCTTCAACCCACTTTTTATATGTAATAGTATGACAAATGTTCTGACAAGCATTTATGGTAAACTAAAATATACTTTCATTTCATTTCCAATAAACTTTCTATGTCATGTTGGCTATTTTTGAATACATTTGTAATCGCACATTTGTAATGCAGCTGCAATTTAATACATTTAAAATATAGCTTTAAATGTAAACACAAATAACAAATTACAGTATCAAAATAAATATACTTTAAAGCACGAAAAAAGATTATTAAAACATATGAACGTTTTACAAGTAGACTTAAGTTGACTTTTATGTCATTAATATTATATTATCTCCAAAATACACTTTAAGATTTGAAGTACTCTACAAGTCCACAATAGCACACTTTTTTCGCAAGGGTGTATAAGAATGTTATTTTTGAGCAATCTATCCCTTTAACAATGACAAACCGCATCAGACAAAAACAAAAATGACACGAGGTGATCCTGTAGCTCACTTCAAACCTGCTCTATCATAAACAATATGCGCCTGAGACTCACTCATGAGGCTTTTTTTATCCTCCCCTCCCAAACACACACCCACACAGAGTACAATGTGTGACTTTATTACTGTCTACCACACACACACACACACACACACACAGTTCTCAGTATGTGCTATTATCCTGCCCTTCCAAATTCACACACACAGTTACACATTCAAGGGATTTTGTGAGGTTTAGTGGGATTCTGATGACTGTGAAGAAGATGAGAAATAATGAAATAAATGCTGAAGTGGCCATTTAAGGGGATTAGACTCACAATGGGAACACCTTTCAGAAGAGGGTGAAAGCGGTGTGTGTCTCAGACTCTGTAGCAATTAAAGTGATTAATACTGTGAACCAAGGAATGGAAGGAAGATTTGGTAATGGAAGCAGATTAAAAGTAATTGTCACAGAACCTGACCCTGGAGAGGAGAAGAGAGACAGGCAGATAGACAGAGTGAGATAATAAAGAAAGGGAGACATACAGAAAGACAGGAAAAGAACGAATGACGGCATAAAACAAGGCACTATATAGATAGAGGGAATCGGAGAGAGACAGAGTTGGACTTAATGACCAGCGGAGTGATTAAAGGGTGAATAGGAAAAGTTCAAACAGAATGACTTGCGCTCTCCCTGAGGGGGAGTCTGATTTTTGCCCTTCATGTTGGATCAGAGAGAATAAGTCTGTTTTCTTACCACTACATATAGTCAACTAAGGCGTCTTTACACAGCTTAGTAAGGCTACTCTGAGGTGGCTCTGTGTCCGCTCCAAATTCTGTGGAAAGATTCAATGACACTTATTAAAAGCAGAACTAAAATATGGAATATTTAAATATTATAAATGATATTATCAAATATTTATTTGCATTTAGTTTGTCCACAACACTGCCCCAAACCGATGTTTCAGTCAAAAAAGAAACAGATGAGATAGAAATGACAACAAAACTACTAGAGCAACAACTATATTGTAGATACCTGTTTTGACAAGGGGTTAAGAGATCGCCACAACTTTAGTTTAAAGGGTTCATGAACTGCCTTTGTTTTTTATTTTGTACTGTTCTCTGAGGTCCACTTATAATGTTAAGATTTTTACATAAAAAAACTAACTAAACTAACTAAACATCAACTAAACTAACTAAATAATTTAGAAGTAATAAGCTATTTTCTGTCCTGTTTTTAACCCCCCTCATCAGAACGGTCTGTTTGAGTAGGCGTGGCAGATTGAAGACTCCGAAAAAAACGCCCACTGCTGTGATTGGCTAACAGTTGTGTTTGACAGCATACATTCCTCATTGATGGACGCTGCTGTGATTTAGGTTAAAAACGCATAAAAAACGCATAAAAAAACTCAATACATATCAAATGATCTGTAAGAAGAGACAAAGCAATAGTGAGCACGTAATGAAAACAATTACTCACACTTGTGTTGCAACATTATGTCGGATCCAAAATAGTTGGCACAGCATCATCTTTTGGTTTCAATCTTTTTGAAAATCCCACATCAAATTGTGCCTTGTTTGTAAACTAATCCACAGTCAAATGAAATGAACAAAGGACCAAGTTCTTACTGACGCAGTGTAGATCTTCATTAAAAATAAAGTGAATTCACTCTTTCCTAATGTTGGGATCAGAAGGAAGGCAATCCAAACATTGTTTTTCCACAACTTGGCACTGCGCAGCATCTTGTCTTGAGAGCCATCTTTATCGTTTGGTTTCTGCGCAGACCTGCGCGTTTGCCTCTCTCGTAAACATATAAGCAGTTTTTAGACTAACGACAAAGTTTTGAGTTCTGAAACTTACAGAATATTTTTATGTCAAAATCAAGAGAATTTTGGTTCCTGACCCCTTTGAAAGAATGCAAAGACAGTGTATTGGTCTTAACAAGGATGAAATGTTCTAGTGCATGTGTTGAGCAACTGTTTTTGTGCATGCTATCAAACTAAGTACTTGCAAAGAGTACATTCGGCTGCATACATGCGCTAAGCATTTGCATCAAAACTGGAGTATACTTTGGCCTTTAGAAAGGCATTTGTTTTGTTGTTTCTAAATGAATCAGTCTTTAGAAGGAACTGGTTAAATCAATCATTCAGTGACTCAAAATGTAAACAGATGAGCATTCAATGCAAAGTGCAAACAGATGAGCAGAACAATAAAACAGTGAAAAGTCCAATTATTCTTGAACTGCATATCATCATTCTTGAAGTTTGGAATTTCATGTTTCTGTATTCAAAGTTTCATTTAAAACATTCATTTCATAACATTGGGTATCATTCACTAATAACTGTGTGGATTATTTTGTATGTACAGGAGAACTTTGTAACCCAAATCTTTTTTATTTCTGCAAAATTTCTTTGTAAATCTATTACATTCCTATGCAATATCTCATTTAAATGCACCTGTGAATATGTGTTTTAGGCTGAAATTATCACTGCAATGCTACATTTGAGCACAACGGGATGGACTATAAAGTTAGTCAGGGAGAGAGAAAGAAAGATACTGTTATAAAAAAGGGAAGTGTGGTTAGCGTAGGAGCAGGTGAGTGAGAGTAATAGATGGAAATGTGTCTTATGAGAGGCACAGAAGAAAATGGAGACACAGGAAGATGATATTTGTGGATGTGGAGGTCTTTAGTGGTGTTCTCCTCCACTTGCGGCTGCTGTCGTCCTGAAACTCTGAATGATTTATTAAAGAACGGTTGCGAGAGAGGAAAGGAGGGACGGAGAGGGCAGCCAGGCGAGGCCTGATTAACCGGAGGAGGGAGAGAAGACAAGCATCCCTCTATTATTCATTACTCCAGGGAAACACAGAGAGGGACAGGAGGGTATGAAGAGCAGAGCTGGAGATGAAGGGAAAAACAGGGAGAGTGGAGAAAAGAAAAAGAGGGAAAAAGATGGGAAGATATTTTTATATGGCACTCACTGTCTCTTTTGCCCTATTTTGCCTCACTGACTCATGCGTGCTGAGAGTGTATGTGTGTCATACAGAATGAGATGTAATATCTATCCATACAATGTTAATTATAGGGTGCTTATTGGGAGGGTGAAAAAAAACATTGCAGTCTACAGTTATCGTAGTGATGTGCCTACAGTGACGTTGCTGCCTACAAATGAGTAATGATACACACATAAAATTGCATGAATAAGCGCTTTCATTAACAATAAGGTGTGCTGCGAGAACGGTAAATATAAAGTGGCAATGTTTTCTAGAAATTTGAGTCTGATAATCTAAATGTAAGTGCATCTTGCCAAACAAAAGAATAGTAAAGCGTTTGATTAAACATAATCTGTTCAAAATGTTTCTTGAAGCATTATATTTTTCTTAACATAGAAAATAAATAACAATAATTAAGTAACTAACCATTAGACTATAAGTCAGTCACCCAGATTATATATTTTTACTCAACACTTTTATTTGATTTAATTACAAGCATTTAAAAAATGAGTTTTGTGTCAAAATATTTTATTGTATTATTTAGACCTTTATATTTGGACCTAAACACACAATGTCTTCTCATTTGTGTACTTTGGTTTACCATAATTTTATCATAGGGTTTGTGTTGCCACAATTACTGACTGCAATCATGTAAATCATGTTAAACAAACAAGATCTAATTTAATTTTTTAATTAGATTCACCGAATTTGTTCACTGAGGCACAAGCATTGATTAAACACTCTTAGAGGAAATAGAAACTGAAGCATTATAAAATATAGTAATGGCATAATTTGCAGTCAATCAGAGTGTGTTTGTGTGACTCATGCCAGCCTCCATCCACACGTGTGTGTGCGCCACTCGCTGCATTGTCTGTCCTGTGCATAATGCATTGAGAAATGTGCTTGTTTACAGAAAGATCTCCCAAGTGTCCATCTTATAAAGCCAATATTGTCTGTGGTAATTACTCAGCACATGGCCTTTAATACTTTAAATATGAACATTCAACATTTATGACTCCAGGGACAACGATCTGAGGCAAGGAGGGGCCGTCCGGGCAATGTGTATATGATAGCTTGCGTGAGGGCCAGTGCTGTTATCTAAACTAAAACTATTAAAAAACATTTTCTGTATTTGAAATAAAGCTGACATAAAATGAAATGAAACAATAAAATGAAAAAAAAAAAATACTGTATCTAGCAACTAACTGAAATGATTACTATGTTTAAAGTCTGCGTGAAATCAAAATTGACTATATTTATATTGTTAGCGCACATTGCTATTTTTGTGGTGAACAATTCATCCATGCAAGTCAATCCAAAAAAAAAAATTTGTTTGCCTTCATAATCTTTAATCCAAATTTGAAAATGCTCCTCCCCTCTAAAATGATGGGCCTTCTCTGATGACATCAGTTTGACGGCTTGGGCATGAGCGTGACATCCTTAACCACGCCCCTCCAACTGTCAGTGTTCATTTCTGAATGAAATGCCTACTTTACTACATCCAATCAATTTGCAGTAGAAAAAACAAGCCATGCCCTCTATTTTCCTCATTCAATATTCTGTTTCTCTCGGAAGTACGTCACAATACGGAAGTAAAGACGGTCACAAACTTCCGGTTCACGCGGACTTTAAGTACTAAAACTGAAATAAAAGTAAATTAAAGTTAAATAGAAAATAGGATGTTAAATAGGATGCACCTGTGTCTCCAAGTGAGTTTAATGCCCTGCCACTTCTGCCAGTGTGATAATAACTATAATAATTATAATTATTAGTGCTGTCAAAATTAGCACGTTAACGCAGGTGATTATTTTTTTCAGTTTAACGGCGTTAAAAATATTTAACGCAGTCAACGCAAGGGCGGAGCTAGGGTTGGCCACCCCAACTGCTGCTTCTGTCTCGTTTTTCTTGACAAGAATTGCATTTATTTAGATGTGGAACCTCTTTATGACCACATCAAAATGGAGACTTTTTAGACACGCACTCCAACTTTCCCAACTTCAGCGCCAGGCGCTAGTCAAACAAGCTACAGGTGACAAGGAGCTTCAGTAGAACAACAGTGAACTAAAAAAAAGATGCCATTAAACAAGAATATACTGTCTTCATGTTGTTTGTACTTTAATTTGAAGATTGAATGTGAAATGATTGCAATATAACAGTATATGTAAAAACTTTCATGTTAGGTGGGATTAATCATGATTACTTTCAGAAAAAATGTGCGATTAATTAGTTGTTTTTTTAAGCGACTGACAGCACTAATTATAAAATATATATGTAACCTAATCAATCAAAGATATAATTTTTGCACTTTTTGAGATTTTTTTCATTTGAATGGACATGACACCTCTGAAATTGGTCATCGGTACGTTGTTAATCAATATTTTGAGTTTCATCTGTGATCATGTCAGATAATTAGATTTTATGGTCCATTTGGCCATGTACACCAATGATTTATCCCTCTGCTATTAATTTTAAACAGCAAGTTATGGATTCTCTTCATATTCAGCTGACAGGTTTCCCTTTCTCCATTTCCACATGAAGAGGGAGGAGGAGATAAAGAAAGAGAACAGCCTTTCATTTCTACTGCACCATTTTTCCACTCTAATCGTTTTTCTTTTTTTTTCTCTCTCTTTTTTTCTTTAGATACATCGGAAAAGCCCATCTGTTGGAGGCTGATTACACATTTATTTGTTTTGAGGTGCACGTACACCGTCTTGTCACGTCAAGCGGGCCTGTCAGGAGCTGATGGGCCAAAATGCCATCTCTAATAATGGCCAACTCATCTCTGGACCAACCGTGTGTGTCTGAGAAAGAGGAGGGGAAAATGGGGGGAGAGACAGACAGAAGAAAAAAAAAACACAGAAGGAACAAGACAGTGTGAGAGAATCAAGAGAGAATGAAGCAGATGATGGCTGGCAGTGGAGTGGAACTCAACAAGGCAAAAAACGGGGTATGGGAAATAAAAGGATGAGGTCAGAAAAGTGGGAGAGACTAAAAAAAAGCTGAAAATCATTGAGGTGTGTCTGTGGATATGAGGTTTGTTTCTAAAGGGGCACGCTCTCTCTGTTCGAGATTTCCAAAGCACTCTATTCTCTCTACCCTCGCTCATAATGGGGTTCCAATGAGGCATCAAATGAGTTCTACCTTCACACAATCACCATTCAATACAACGGCCCTTCACAACAGCACCAGTCCTACATCAAATACACTGCTCACAGAAAGGAATAAACACTGGTTTGCTCTATGTGTGTATGTTGTCTATTCAGTTGTAGCGTTATAAACAGAATATGTTTCAAATTTGTATTTTGCTTGACAGAAAATGAGATCGGGTGTAAAAGTCAGATGTAATTTGTAACAGAATACTTTGAGAGATTTTATGTGTTTAAAATACATAAATAATTAATAAAATATGTCATTTTATTCTCAAACAAGACAAGAACTTTAATCAGCAAGCTTAAATAGACTAAAATGGACAGTTTTTGGCAAGATGCCAAGTCTGTTGGTCCAGCAAGCTTATTGTTAACAATGTTTTCCTGGACCAGTAACCCATAAACAAAGAAGCTACTTTTGTGTACGCACATTGACTTAAAGTGACAGTTCATTCAAAAATAATGTCTAGCAAGCTTTTCTTGAGATCTTTTCATCTCGCATATGTACAGTGGGTACTTCTTTTGCAAGAGAAGTGTGTTCAACACAAGTGGTTATTCTGGTAAACTTTAGTAAAATGTCTTGTATCTAAGGCTATTAATTACTTAATGAGAACAAAATGAAGAAGCAACAGCACATATATCATTTTTCTAAACGATTTTTTAGATCATGCATAATTTTGCAAAGGATCTAATTAGAGGACACATGCACAGATCCTCAATCTTTCCATATTTTTTTATTTTCTAATCACAATAAATTTTTATTTTGCCACAATGACTGATCAACTGTACTTCATCCCACTTTTTACACTACGGCTGCTAAATACATAATTGTGTGATCATAAAATGTTGATTTGAGCTGAAATTAAGACACAAGAAAGATGTGCCAGTTGCGCTAGTATGGAGCTCCTAAAGGGATATGATGAGATGAGAGGAAAATTTATATTTCAGAGCTTTTGTGTGTACAAAATGTTCCACCAAGAAACTTGGTGACAAAACTGCATTTCAATGCTTTTGTGATATAATTTTTCCTCCCATCTCATATTTTTTCCATCACCATGTGCCCTTAGGGGTTCCATACATTAGCATGAAACAGGCGCATATCCACTGGGTGAAAGTTAAAGCGTGTTCACACCAAGGACAAATGTCCAAGGATAAATATAACAATGAATATAAAATTATAAAAATCATTTTAATTGTTGTGCTGCCTTTGCACCACAAAAACCAGAAAGCATCAATGCTCACTATGCTCCCTTACTGTAATTATACATCACATTTCCGAAACGCGAAACATAAAATGCACGAGCCAACTCAATAAATATAATGACTCACAATAGAAGATTTGAAAAAACAAACCCTTTTAGCATAAATACACATCCCTTAGACAGGTAGTGAACACTGGCCATCCAAGATAATGTTGTAAATAATGTTCAGTTTCTTGCACAGATCGATCATTTTGCTTCTCGATATCTCTCAATATATCGTCAGGAGCCATGGGTATTAATTTTATGTTGGGTGATATGCTTTTGTCGACTCTCAAAGTGATGGCAGCCATTGACTTGGATTTTATGAATCAACAAGGAACATGGTTTCAGATAAAAATCTTCTTCACAGTTCTACTGGAAAAAAATGTCAGGCACATCTTGGATGGTCTGATGAGTAAATTTACAGCAATTTACATTTTTGTGGGGTGAACTATCACTAAGAAGAAATGGTCTGCAACATAGAAACATTGCATAAAAATGTTGTTGCATCGAGACTTGGCCTAGTAACAAGATGAATATAGCATTAGTTTACACGTCATTAATCTGCAATACAACTTTGCTTTTTCTGTTTTGATTTCTCTTACATTTTTTAATCTTATACCGGTTTGTTTACTTCAGAGCTATTGTCTTTGGGAGACTCTTGAGCTTCTAGCCATCTCAAAGTTTTATGTTCACCATAAAATAAATAACTCCGGTGCCATTTTAACAGAGCCAGATAACAATCTGACATGGAAAAGGGCGGCAATTTAATTACCGCCAATTCAAACTTGCCTTTATGTGACAAGGCGCCTGAAAAAGTAATACAGATACGTGAGCGTTGATATACTTAGTATAAAATTATTTAAACAATAACAGTGTTTATACTATAAATATACTATAAAATAATTTATACTAACAACAGTAACAATAGTGGTTACTTCACCATTCGCTGAGGACATTTGCCTTTGTTATACAAGTACAGATACTTTCGCTCCATACCCAGCTGTGACTATAATAGTGCACAGTGATGTTTACTTAGTCCATGGCTCTCAGAACACTGTATCCAGGAGAATAAAGCCCCTCGAGGCTTATGTAATCTTAACCACAAGCATAAAGATATTACAAGCAAACAGAAAATGAAAAGCTTTGTTCGACGCTCCAGCTCTTCCAGTGTAGGTGGTGCTTTAATTATGTTAGGCTATGCCCAGAATTATATTTGCATACGAGTAGCCTATATGAAATTCGTTCATTAATTAATGTAAGCATACATCTTTTGAGTGTGGTGGAATGAAAGATCGTATCTGATAGCAGGCTGATCAAAAGAATCCTTTGGAACTTAATTAAAAAGATTAATTACTAGCTTGTTTTGCCTTAATTAAACTAGAGTAAATATAATAATGCTAGATAATTGATTAATCAAGTATGCTTCATATCATATATATTCCCCGTCTCTATAGAATGTTTAAAACTCATTAATCAAAATACAGAGAACATAATAATGGATTTATACCTGACCAAGAGGGTGAAAAAAATTAAGCTCATATATCATTTGCAGTCCAAATGCTGCTAGAGTGACCTCTAGAGGTCACGCGTTAAAATGTATTTATAGTGATATCAAAACTGACTTAGCTTTGCCCTCTGCTGGTGGCTTTGATGCACAAAAATCTTTGCACACAGATACAATAAACACATAATCCTGTGAGCTTTATTAACAGTTATTATGCATGTCCTGTAAAGAATCAAACAAACCGCAAATCTACAATTAGTGTTTATTTATTTTCCTTTTGTGCAAGAGTATTACAGAGAGTAACAATTTGTCATTGTCTTCTTAACAGTCACAGTCAGTGGATTCAATAATGCAAATAAAAGAAACTCTCTCTCTCTCTCTCTCACACACACACACACACCTCTAAAACAAACTTCCCTCTCATCAAAGCAAATATTTAGTATACAACCCACATGGCGAGTACATTGTTTTGAGAAGAAAACTTTTGCTCATATTTCATACTACATAAAGATCACTGTGAAAAAAGAGACAGGAAAAACAAGTTTAAAAGGTACATAAAAAAGGCTAACGTTTTGGTGTGGAATACTGTAAATAATCCGAAGTTAGGACACCAGTTATTCAAATACATCTCTAAAAAACTGTTTTGTATCTATGCAACATTACTGATTAACAACTGATACACTAAAATGCAAAGTATGCATAAACAAAAGCAATACTGATAGACTGACGAATTTCCTTCCTCCTCAGTGCTGAAAAACATTAGTCAAGACAAAGAATGAACCTTTCCGAACAAACAAATTCTGAGACTTCTATGCATTTATGTATCAAATCCAGTTCACTTTGCTTATACAATGAAACTGAATCCCTATTCTCAAATAACATATGGATAATGCTTAGCTTTACAAGCTAACTGTTTTTAAGGACAGTTTTTCCATTGGCTAAGTCTATATAAACATACATATCCACTATTCCCAGTGAAGCGACTTTGTCATGGTGGTCTAACGGAGAAAAGTTGTACAGTGTGCATGTTTAAAACACCGCCTTAGCTGTCCATTAAACACAATTTAAAGGGAAGGAAGCAGAGAAAAAAACCTCACATATTCAAACACACATGTGAAACCTGCATTCAGATTTGGCCAGCATGATTCAGATGCATTGATCACTATGCTCTTCTATGTTCGTGGATGCTTTCAGCAGAGTGATTTAGGCCGCACTTTCGGAAAAAGCTGCATGAGAGAAAACAAGAAGAATAAGGTTAACTGAAGAATCTGCCAAACCTTACTGTCCACTGTATGCTTGTAATAGTATGAATATTAGGACATAAATGACCTTGTATTAACGAAGTAAAAATTAAGGGAATGAATGAAAGACAAAGGGTTGCGACACTTGACCAGTCGAACAGCATTTTAAACACTGCAGTGGAAGACAATAGCACATATTTTTTTGTATTTAGAATTCAATGCAGAGTATTTCAGTGAAATCTGAATAGGAAATGTTTTCACTCGTGTGGATTTCCTAATAAACAACCTCTAGACCAGTGGTTCTCAACCTTTTTTTTTTTACTTAAAGGCCCGCCGTTTTCCAACAAAATGATCCAAAGGCTCTCCATATTGGCTAAAACATTTCTGCTGTACTGCTGTTCTGCTGATAATGATGTTGGGTTTTAAACCTTTTTATCACTAGGATCTCGGAATGTTAATATATTACATAAAATTATTTAACGACAATTCATTTTGTGATCCAGAATGTCCAAGATTCTCATTCTATACTTTATTGGGGAAAAAAAAAACCAGCTGTGGGGAAAGAAAAGAAGAAAAAAACAGCTAGGGAAAAAAGCAAATATGATTTCAGTCAATGCTGATTTTGTGTGTTTTTAGAATTTCAATTAAAGGTGTCATAGGTGATTGTCTTCAGAAACATTTTTTGTTATTCTGGTTGAAAGTCTCTTCACATCCTGATAGCAATCATTAAGTTAAGTGGTCTAAATGTATTTATCTGTATTTATATATTCTGTGGAAGGTGTAGGACCAAGAAATGTTCGTCCAATCAAAACGCTCGATCCGAGCGTTTTAATTGTCTTTCCTACCTGTCTGTCAACGTATGTATTTGCATACCTCTGCGCACCCTGTTCGCGCAGACACGATTCGTCATCAGCGCGTTCACGCACGCTGTGCAGACAGAGCGAGAATGGCAGGCAAACATCAACAACCCGATCTTCCTTCCTGGTATTGTAGTACTTTTACTAGCTATAAAGTTTTCTGACCGGTGAATGACACATGATGTAGCCCAGCGGTTCCCAATCCCAGTCCTCGCGCTCCCCGCTCTGCATATTTTGCTTAGTCTCGTTTAGTTAACACACCTGAATCAGATAACCAGCTCATTAGAAGAGAGCTACGTGCATGAACTGTGTTCCGATTGACATGCTCCCTACACAGTGTTCATTGCTCCCTACTCCCTGAGCAGGGGAAATCCGTCGGAAATTTATTTCACTTCGGAACATTCATTCGCAGATTGCACTGCGCAGCGTCTTTACACACAGACGAAACTTACTAGAGAAGTGTGACATAATATACCTCTGTAAATAAATACAATTTAAATTCACATCTTGCACACTTTATTGCCCTTTGTATGGAACATGCTTTGAACTGGAATCATGGCGGAATATCTGGTGATGTCCACTTCGCAGGGCACTTATGACTTACGGTCAAATAGAACAAAAGTCAGACGTGATAAGATATACATATGAAATGTGCAGAGCGGGGAGAGCGTGAGGACTGTTATTGGAAACCGTTGATGTAGTAATTTAATGTTGTCTCTGGTATTCTGCTCTCTGAGCGTATGTGTGTTCAGGGGGCGTGGCTTTGGACGGCGATTGCAGGGAGGGTGGGACGTTCGCTTTCAGTGCTATCAGGCTAAAGTTAGCATTTTCCGAGATGTCCCACTACACCTTTAAGTTATTAAATACAGTGGAGATCAAAATTAGAGAACAATCTATAAATACTTGATATTTTCTGAAATACTGTTAATCTTTATAGCTCAAAATTTGAAGGAATATTAGCTGTAGGTATATCACTGTTCTACTAACACTTTTGACAAAATATCCAAAACATTTCAACAAAAACCTTTATTTTATGGAAAAAACAGTGATCAAAATTAGAGAACAGTAACTACTGTAGCACAAAAGAAGATTACAACTAAAATTTTGGAGGGTTACAGCTGTCAGAAATTAGTAGGAAGTGTAGAGGCCTTTGTTTTGAATGAATTCAGCACATCTGTGGCTGCAGGAAAATCACTAATTTCTCACACTGCTCTGGTGTGATCTTGGTCCACTCTTCTTCCATAGTTCAGTAACTGTAGTGGGTTTGTTAGCCATAATTTTCAGTTGGGTTTAGATCAGGATTCTGGACCGGCCATTTATTATTTCAGTGTTCTTAGCTTCAAGGAACTGCTTTATCTGTTTTGCAGTGTGATGTGGGCGTTGTCTTGCATGAAAATTGCAGGTTGATTGGAAGATGCTTGCAGGGAAGGAATTGCATGTTGCTGAAAGAGTTTCTGCTAAACATTTGCATTCATTCTGCCATGTAGCTGTATAAGAGGCTCAACTCCTGCTACAGAAAACATTCTCCAAACTATGACACTTCCTCCTCCACCTTTCACTGACTTTTAACGCACTTGGGCTTCAGTCTTTCCTCAGTTTGACGCAAAACAAAATGTTCCCCATCGGACCCAAAAAAATTAAACTTGCTCTCATCACTCAAATGAACTTTGGACCAGTTCTCCTCTCTCCACACAACATGCTCCTCAGCAAAGGTGAGCTTAGCCTTTTGTTTCTTTCTACAGACGAGAGGCTTGGTCACTGCATAGTGCGTTTTCAGTCCGACTTCTCTTAATCATGCCGAGACAGATCCTTACCCTGTTCAGCAATGAACTGGCAAGCAATTCCAGCTGCAGTGTTGAACCAATTCTCCACTGAGAGTCTATGCATTATCCTGTCTTCGCATGTATTTGTCTTACATGGACAGCCAGTCTTTTAGGGGGACTTGAATGAATTAGTGTCATTGTAAACCTGCAATATTCAAGAAATCGCAGATTTGGAATGACCAACTTCTCTTGCAATGGCTGAAAGGGTCATCCCTTTGGCCTTCATCTGCACAACCTCCAGTCACAGGGTTTCAGTCACCTTATAGCGGCCTGCCATCTTGCAATCTCAGTAGCTATGTTTCCAGCACCCTGTTTTAATGCGCATTTTGAAGTATCGCATCAGAAACGAGTGATAGAAATGCCAAAATTCGAAAAGAAAAAAAATAAATCCTTAATTCGCAAAAAAGTTTTTACGCTTGCTTGAGGTGGCTTTTGTCTTGTGCAAAAAAGGGTTAATGTGAATAACGGGAGATGGAAACGCATTTGCCAAATAAATTCCTCCATGCACATCAAAAAAGTCATGTGACTTTGCGCAATGGGACACCATAACCTGACTAACCAGCAGACCGATTTGTTTGCACAGCATCTGAAATGTTATGGTCATTCTGAAATGCCTGAGCAAAGTCTGTCGTCAAAGTATTTCTGTATTATTGCCTCCCAGAACTGTTACATGACTGCATTCCTGAACAGCAGGCATCCACCTCCGAAAGAAATGACCGCATTCATTGTGTTTTGTCTGGTTGCTCTGAGGCACAAGTAATTGATTATATATGAAAATGATTATATTCATTGGCATCTCCCGCTTTTTTTTAGCGATATTTAGTGCCAGTTTATCAGGAAGTGATGATTTTGTTCTCTTTGACTCATTGGATGGAAACAGTGATTATTCGCAAATGTTTTATGCGACATTCTAATTTTGTGCACAAGTTAAATTCGCAACTTTGGATGCGAATTTGTAAACTTGCAACTTTGGAAACCCAGCTAGTGAAAATTGGAGGAATGCTGCCAGTTAAATAGGGTTTGTCGTATAATTAAGGAAATTAGCACCAGGTACCAGATTAACACCAATAACTCGGTAAGTGTTCTCTAATATTTCATTTAAGTCTTTTATACTGTGCTTCAGAATACAATTAATTTATGAAATATGCTTAAAAAACTGCCCCTCTACTCCTGTTAGGAAAACTTCAAATGGGACTAAGCAGTGACCTTAAAATTAAAAAAAAATAAGATGTTCTCTAATTTTGATCTCCACTGTATATTTAATAATTAATTTAATCATGTTATGCCATCTCATCCCCCCTTTTGAAGTTTGCCAAAGGCATTCTGTTGAAATGTTGACCTCTTGACCTCTAGCTGACCATTATATTTCTAGCAAATAAGCTTTTCTTACCCCAAAGTAGTTGCTTGGTACGAAGCCCTCTCTGCCACACAGTGAAGCCCACCACCAGTCCACCCCTTCAGGCTTCTGCAGGATGGTCACCATGTCTCCTTCTTTGAAGCTCAGTTCGTCTGGAGCCTGGACAGGATATCCCCACAGAGCGTACACCACCCCACTGTTCTCTACACCCATCGCTTCCTCCATACCTGAACAAAAACTCACGCTTAATGGTGGCTAAAGGAAATTAAACTACTACATACACCACTGTGCTCCAATTAGTCATTGTTTGTGAGTTAATAAGGGTGTAATATATGTCATCTCCACCTAATAGTTAATGAATTAGCTGACTAGTACTGACCGTTGTTTCCAGCCCATATGAGACAATGATACTATTAACTCAGGAATGTAGAGCTCATTGTGACATGCTAAATATAACACTGGGAGTTAACGCACATGTAGGTGTTCGCCTGTAAAAACTTGTGTTGCGCCATGTGGTTTACCTGTGTACACAAGTAAAGCCTGTTTTCATTTTTCTCATGACATCACCCTCACCTCTCAGGAAGCTCTCACACTCCTCGAAGCCTGGGGCGTAGGGGTCACACTTTTGCGCCGCTGTGGCCCCATCGCTGTCTGTCACAGCCATCACCGCTGCTCCGTTCCGCACCAGAAACTCACACATTTGCAGGTCATTACAGGATGCAGCACAGTGCAGTGGTGTCCTGATAGTGAGACGAAAGTGAATATGTGCTGTACATATACAGGCAAATGCATAAGAAAGTATATATATACGCTTGTTAAATTGATCCTCTCACCAGCCGTGGCTGTCTGGAGCGCTAACGTTAGCCCCTATCCGCACGAGGAACTCTACCACTGGGAAGTGTCCACCACAGATGGCATTGTGAAGGGCTGTGATGCCTTCATCATTAGCCTGGCTTGGGTCACTCACCTATACCAGGACACACAAGTACACTCTTTAAATGATGAACTGATGAATTACATAACATTGTAAAACATTTACAAGCAGGATGCATTTTAACTATGTGAAAGTCTTAGAAAGCTTAGAAAATGTCCCTGTTTTTTTTCTATTTTATTTTGTATTTTGGTTTTCAATATAAATGTTAATGCATCTGTAAGTATTTTAAAGTATTTTTATATATGCAAAATTGTTACATACTTTCATATTATAATTTTGATATTTGTTGAGTATTATTATTATTTTAAGTTTTTTAGTTTCTAGTTTCCTAAAGAAAGGCCTCAGAAAATTATTATAAATGTCAACAACTCAGTTTTTGCTCCTATTTTAGTGCACATGTATAGTAATTCCTTTGCATGTGTGTGTATGTATATATATATATATATATATATATATAAAATTTTTCAAGTTTTTTTTACTGCTAGTTTCTATTTGTCATTTGTGTAAATCTTAAAAAAAATTAAATTCAAATGTAAAAACAAAATAGATTAAGACTAAGGACCAGAAACCAGGCAAATTAGTGTTAGAGCGCAATTCCATAAAAGCACCGATGGGAGGGGAAAATTCTGCGTGTGATTTACTGACAATGCACACATTAAAGA
Source organism: Tor tambroides (assembly GCA_021397915.2). Lineage (NCBI taxonomy): Eukaryota > Metazoa > Chordata > Actinopteri > Cypriniformes > Cyprinidae > Tor > Tor tambroides. Next base: position 27,953 of record JAFVLL020025713.1, on the reverse strand, counting down.
ACACAGACGCAGCCAGATCATTTCCATAATGACCAGCGCAATCTACCAAGAGCAGCGCAAATTACCGCCTGCTTTATGACATTCTTTTTTTGTGCGTTAAATAATGGCGCAAATACCAGTAATTTGACGAGTGCAAACGTTAGTAAATCATGTTGTGTTGTCCTCACATAAATTTTGCGTCTGAAAGGGAAACTCTTACAAATGCATATTCAATAAGATCAGGCGCAAAAATAACTGTGTCCATGCCTTTTCAGCGATAATTCTTCACTGCGTGTCTTTAGTAAATCCTGACAGTACTATTTTAACGCTAAAACACGGTTTGTGCTGCCACAAGCTGTTAGTAAATCTGGACCTAGGTCTGTCATAACATCAGATTTTTATTACACAATTATTATGGCCAAGAGAATTCACAATAACAATATTATTGCGATATCTACCGACATTTACCATCATTCAAATAAACTTTAGTTTTTCTGTTATGTGACAGTACCATGTTAAAGAGTCAACCAGTTACTGGGGCTTGATTATTTATAATATTATTGTATGTGTAATATTATAACAATATTTATTTTATATATATATATATATATATATATATATATATATAAATAATGGTTATCGTCAATAATGATATATACTGACACACCCCTAACCCTGTGTTCTGCTCTATTTGGTTGTGTCGTCTGTTTTTTTACTGGATATAGTTGTGTGCTTTTGCCCCAGACCGAAAGTAACCCTATTCAGTGCTGATACAGTGCTCTAAGCAACCATTGCACAAGGTACCAAAGTAGTGGCACATACCTCCTGTGCAGCCCTCTGTACAGTTTCTAACTCTCCTACTAAAGACCCATCCAACATCAGCACCAGTGGGCTCAGGTGAGCCCTACGGCTGGAGGATTTATTGGCTTTGCCCTTCCGCAAGATAGAGTGAAAACCCTGAAAGAGAGGAAAAGATTGAAAAGCAGATTAAAATCAAACATCTTCTTAACTGTCGCTGTACTGTATCTGAGCAATATGTAATCTGTCTGCCCCTCACTTTCTGTTCTGAAGAGACCTGTATCTCTGTGATTGGTACTGGATCTATAGCTTCAGCAGATTTAGAACTGTCTTCCCCATCTGAAGAGCTGCTACTTTCAGCAGCTTCCTTGATACGGATGGTCTTCCTGCGAAACAGTTTATTGATCATTTGCTTGTAATGGTTAGGCTGAGAAATGGGCAGGTTGTACAGGGTCTGAGGAATTTCGACTGAGCCGCGTTTCTTCAGGGCCCTGGGGAACTCGGCACGGATACGCATCACTTCGTCCAGGTCAGTGTCCAACTCCGCCTGTGGGGCCACAACGGGCTGTAGACGTGTGGGGCTTAGAGGGCGAGGAGGCATCTCTGTATCCTCCACTTTACCCTCTTCTGGTTTCTCGCCTTGTTCAGTCGACAAAGGGCCTTCTATTTTGTCCTGTCTCTCAAGCTCAGCATCAACATCTCCAGGGTGAAGTACTGCTTATAAGAAACAAAAAAAAAATTAAATAAAAATAAATAATTTTCAATTGCAAACTGCAGTTAAATATTTATATATATATATATATATATATATATATATATATATATATATATATATATATATACACACACACATACACACACGGGTCAAAGACAAATAAGAGTGTCCATAATAAAATAATAATAATATTTTTAAAATGTAGCTGCATGTGCCAAGTTCTATAAAATGTAATCTTTGTATTAATGGTTTTAAAAAAAACGAATGATTAATTTACAAATATTACGTTTTTGGGGAGCTGCACAACATGACATTTTAAAACTAAACTTGCCTTCATCATATAATGGTCAAATGATCTGATATTGTAATAGACTTACTGACCTTGACAGTCATGAGGGTCTGCAGGGATCCACTCTATGATATCATTTCCTGTTTTATTTTTATTTTTTCTACATGTTTGTTGAACCACATGATTTTGATTTGGCATACAGTTCAAATATTACTAAATATTAAAAATATACAACATTAAATACATATTAAATATTTATTTCATGAATATTAAATAAACAGGTAAATGTTAATAATCAGTTAATAATCAAGAAATAATAATAGAAATAATAATACAAGACTATGCCAAACTACATAATGCTGATTTATTTAAATAATTAATTTGAAGATTCCTTTAATAAGTTTTTTAATTGATTTTATGTCCCCTCGAAAAAATCAAAATGAATTTTATTTCAGAAATTAAAATCATTCTCGTGACAGTCAATGTATGTATGAACTGCATTTTTAATATATTTTTGAATACATTAATAGATGCAGACCAAAAAATGTGTGTCAAGTCACGTATACGAGTGCCTGTCGGTCCACTCATGCCTTCTGGTTGAAGGTACCTTCTCTATAGTAGGGAGGTTGTCTTTGAGGTTGCTGAGGTGTCTGATTTTGCCGCAGGTACTCTCGGGGCAATGGAAGATGCTGGTGAAAGATCTCTTGCTGGGGCTCTCCCATTGGGCCAGGGGCGTATCTGCTGTCAGCCGCAGTATAGTAGGGGTTTTGGAGCCTCATGATGACGGAAAGTGGGATCGGCCTCTGCTTACGGACTCCAGAGCTTGCAGGTGGAATGGAGATACGGGAAATGATTGGCTGAGGGCCGTAAGGTGAGCTGGTGCTTGAGGCGAGTTCAGGGGGCACTGAGATACGAGTGTTCCTTGGGAGCGAGCTGTGAGATGATGGGAGCGAACGGGGCAAAGTATCCTGATGAAAGAGACATGAGAATTAGAGAACATGATGCATACTTTCTGTCAATTAAGACTGAAGAATGAGGTTTTTTTTGTTGTTTTTTGTGATAGCAAAAAAGAGCGTATGGAAGATTATTTCTGCCACAGAATAAAAAATAAATCTGGTAATTGCAATCTGCAATTCTGACTTTTTTTCCCCTCAGAATTCAAAGTTTATATCTTTGAATTTTGACTTTCCCCCCCACTGTATTTAACAAAAAAAAGAAGTAATTGTAACTTTATAGCTCACACTTCTGACTTTTTTTAACAAAATTGTGAGAAAAAAGTAAATATTTTGTGTTATAAACTCAGAATTGTGAGATCGCAATTACCTTTTTTATATTTTTATTCCATGGCAGAAATAAGCTTCAATAGGAGAGTGCAAGATGGTAAGAAACAGTGACAGCAGATGTGAACAGCAGCTGTTTCACATGGGAATTGTCTACACTTGTTTCTATTACCTGGAATGTCCTAAAACATAATTACATAAAAACATGTTTTTTTTTCCTATTGGTTCAACAAGTCAGAGTGGTTAACCAGCTGGCAACAAATAAACACTATAACAACAATCACAACACTATAAAGGAACTAACAGGAAAAAAGGCAAATGAACAGACGTGTTGGAGAGAAAGAAAAAAATGTCAACAGATTTGTCCTTGAACATCTTTGGCTCAGATCCCTGATTTTATTTGTTCAGTTCACACAATTCAACAATAACATTTTACTGTTGCAGTGCCCTGAGCAAAATTAAGACACATTAATGCACATGCACCTACAAACATGTTCACGCACAACAGAAAGACTACATACCTTCTTAGCAGAAGGAGGTGCGTCTAGGTTCGACTCTTTCCAGTTGCTGTTGGGTACAGATGGTCTGATCCATTCATTCTCTACAAAAAAGAGGATATCATATAATTAAGAAAGAATTAACATTGAGAGAGTGACTAGACTACAGATGATGGTTTGTGCTTCAATTTGTGCCTCCATTACCTCATGGTAACAAACACATTGTCTTCACATTGCAAGCACATGACATGGTGATAAATGGTTAATAATGGAGGTATTAATAAGTCAAAAAAGTCTTGGATTTAATTTTTTTTTTTTTTTTTTTTTTAAAGATTGTGTAGAGCACTCTGGAGAAAAAGAATTCATGTTTGTTAACTTTTAGTATTTGTGTATTATGAATGCTAAAATTTGTTTGTTACAATGAAGCAATACTAAGTGACTGAGGAATAGTTTGTAGAGAATTTATCATTTTTTATGTTTATTTAGATTTTCTTTGCCTTATCTATTTCAAAATGTTTCAGCATTTTTTTTACCTTTTACTTTTTAGTATTTACTGTCATGTAGCAGTCAAAGAGAAGTCTGATTTACTGAGGTTTAGTTTAATAAATTTGTTTACTTTATCATTTTTATTATTCTGATATCAATATTTAAATGAAAATATCTGAATGAACAGAAATGGGTCTTTTAATCATTTCTTTCAATTGTTGCTTCCAGGTTTAGTTATAATGCAATTTTATGCAATCAAGAGTGAGTTTAAATGTTTTTGTTTAACGCTGCTTTCAAATAAGCCTGAAAATTGCGCAACTCACTGTCATAGGTGTGGTGAGGCTTTCTTTCGTATGATGCATCAAGGTCGGTCTCATTCCACTTGGAGGGGTTCTTCTGCCTCTGCATTCCTTCCTCTGAAAGAGTATGGAAGACGTGATGAGGAAACAAATGATTAACAAAACTGAGAGGCTCTACATTGTTTTAATAAAGAAAAGAAAAACAAACAGACAACTTTACTACCAACCAAAGACCTTTGGCTCTAACTGTACACTCATAAAAACATAAAACTTCCAAGAGGTTATTTTAATGCTATAGAAGAAGCATTTTGAGTTCCCCATATAACTCTTCAGCACACAGTTCTTAAAAGATGTATTTTTTCTAAACGTGAAGAACATTTTCATAATCTAGGGAACCTTTTTCCACTATATAGAACGTTTTGTGCAATGGAGAACCTTTTAAGAGCGTATATTTTTATGCATTTGAATACACAAAATCCCAATTACCTAAGGGTCTGAATGGCTGGAAGTTGCGTGGTAGCGTGCTGGCTGCTGGTTGACTAAAAGGCTGAGGAGAAGGTGCTCGATCCAACCTCGGAGACCTGGGAATCGAAGACAAGGGGCTCGCCAAGGGCTGCAGCAATGTGCGAGATGTTTTGTTTTCATAGGAAGGGCTTGATAGCTCCCCATAGCTCAATGATCCTCTTGTGCTTCGATCTTGAGGCCTCAGCGGCATCTGTGTCATTCGTCTTATTGAATTTGGAGACATGTTAGGGGACGTCATTTGGTCGAAGGAATATCGCGAATCCGAGCTGTCTTTACGGTTTGTAAAAGAGGAATGCTGCTGGGTTAAAGGACTAGGAGATGAAGGCTTAAATTTCATACTGTCTAGGTGAGGTGCAGGAGATGAAGATCGAATTGTGACAGCAGGAGGAAGGTCCAGGTTGGATTCTTTCCTGCTGTTGTTGGAGTCTGAGCTCAGGCTGCTCATGGAGCTCTGGGAAAAGGAGAAGCTTGTACTGGTGCTTTCATTTCCATTTTTGTTTGCGCTGTACAAACTGCCGTTGCCATTGCTGCTGCTCTGGGGTTTGGGGCCAGAACTCTACAACAAAAATACCAAGGAATACATTCATACACAATGCCAGTGTCCAAATACACTAAAACAATATAGCCACATCTGAAACGGCAATGCAGATGGAAACTCTGGTGTACTGTTTTACATTATTTAAAGGTGACATATCATGAAAATCTGACTTTTTCCATGTTTAAGTACTAGAATCGGGTCCCCGGTGCATCTACCAACCCAGAAAACATGAAAAAGATCAACCCAGTAAAATTTTTTTGGTAAGCCTTTCCCTGCAAGCTTGTGAAAAAATTAGCTTCTCAGATTTCGCTCTCCCCGTGACGTAGAAAGGGGATCTCATTATAATATTACCGCCCCTTAATCTGCAAGTTGGGTGCGTGTTTTCGCAAGCGACAACGGTGTACCATTTCTAACGCTATAGCGAATGTTCAAGCAGTGCATGCTAACTGTTCTGTCTTTGGCTGCACTGATGAGCACAGAACACTATTTAGAGTGCCAGCCTCAGAAGAGATAAGAGAGCAGTGGATTTATTGATTTATTTACTGTATATTACGCTACTGCCACACAGATCTAATATAAACATGTGCTTTCTTTCCCAGCTGTTTACATTCACAGATACAACTGACTGTTTTTGTAACTCATGTGTGTTTTTAACATAAACTTGTGTGTATTTGACAGTTTAAGTGCAATAAGACATGAAAGAGAACTAGTTTAGTACTCACATGCTGCTTTCTGTGCGAATGGTCAGAAAACCATAAATCAAAAGTTTAAATTAACACGGTTCAAAACGCATGATTTCAGCGCGATAGACATGATAATCAAAACCAAACAGATATTTTTTTAGCAGAGTATATGAGGAACAAGATGTAAAGGCATAGCCCTATTCTGAAAAGGGGGCGGGGAGCAGCAGCTCATTTGCATTTAAAGAGACATGCACGAAAACAGGGTGTTTCTGCTTCCACTCAAAATAGGCATTTTCAAAATGATATAATAAATGATCTGTGAGGTATTTTCAGCTGAAACTTAACAGGGGGACACCTTAGACTTATATTTCACACTGTAAAAAGGGGCATAATTAGTCTCCTTTAAAGGTAATAAGTAATTCTGTACCTCTGTAGTAGTGGTTTGCACGACAGGAGTGGCTTCTGACAGGAGAGAGCTGAATTCCCGTGAAAGCTCGTCTGCTGTGGCCAAAGATGCGCTCAGTTCGTCGTTGATGGACTGAACTACAACATACACACACACAAACATTGTGTAAACACCCAATAGGATGTAACAAGCCACTCCAGACCTATGTAGCACCTTATATACCATTTAAAGACACTCAAAAATATTAGCATGTTTAGACATGTAACCATATTATTGTTACTACTGCATCATGTCCTATCCTACATCGCCTACACATAGGAATGAAACATTGCTGGTGTAGTGAAATACTCACACAAAAAGCTGCTGCCAAAGCTGCCCTGGGAGTTCATGGTGTTTGTGTTTCTGTTTGCGTGACCTTCAATTCATTCAACAAATAGCCTGACTGAAAAGAGGAAAAATCAGATCAATCTGACATTGTCCATTACAACCTCTAACAGCATATCTGATTGAAATTAATCGTATCATTGTTTGGAAGTGCATGGTGTCTGACGCAAAACAGAAATATTAATTTAATTAAACATTTTTGTTGTTTAACGAGATGTGTGTTATATGGCAGAGTGTTGGAGGTAACACATTACAAGTAACATGAGTTCCTTGATCAGATTACTTTTTCCAAGTACCTAGTAAAGTAATGCATTACTTTTTCAAATAAGTAACGCAAGTTACTTTGTTTTCTCATTTATTCACTGACACCTCTCCTGTCATGTGTTGAGAGCAACTGGGAGCGAGCTGCAGCGAGGCACTTCCTTCAGACTGAGGCTTATTATAAGTTTCACCTTTGTGTGAAAGGGCATTTACTGTTGCCAAAAATATAACTTTTGGGTTTTTTGTTATTAAAAATAAATAAACAAGGCCAGCTCAGTTGACAAAAGGTAACGCAAAAGTAATTAAGTAAGTAAAGTAACTAAGTAACACAATTAGTTACTTTTTTACGGAGTAACGCAATGCATTACTTTTAAAAGTATCTTTCCCCAACATTGATGGCAGATTAGATTAGAAACATTGACATACAGCAGGACTTGAGAGACAAGTGGACTTTAAGCATTCCAAAACCTCTATTTCAAAAACTGCCTACATTATATTGTACACAGAGAAATGCCCTTTGCGATTTATGAAGTAGTCTGCTGTCCATATCTGACATCTGTTGCTGCAACTGCTTCTTTTTACTAGCATAATTCACTGCGCGCTGAAGGCCTTTGAATGGAGAGCTTCGACCCCCTAGGCAAATGACACTAGAAACATGACTTATGACTTTCACATGCTGCTTAAGCCCATGTGTCTACATGCTTACCAAACATGTGTAAAAATATAGACGTGAGCACTTGTGGGACATTTAGACAAACAGATACATAGTTATACGTATATCTGAATCACATATGACACGTTTTGTTAGACTTTCACCCTCTAAAAAAACAGATGTTTATTAGTAATGTGTCTGTTCTTTGTGCAGTTTTCAATGAGCCAGTCAGTTCTTCTGGCTTACTCAATACTGAGTCATCCAGCTGACAGAATAACTTGTTCCACACACAAGGTCAAAAGCTGCTACAGGTCAGAGAATTTAGTTGAGAAAAAAAATCACTCATCTTAAGTTAAAACATGCTACATCATGCCACTGTTGCCCTTTGTGATAATAATGATTTATTAGAAACATTAAGCTTATTTTTTTGGCTAATGTTGAGTGAGGTTACATTAGTTACTTTGTTTAAATTGATTACCTGGCAGTTATTTACTTCCAGAAGATTCTTTGATTCTTTCTTTAATTTGAAGCTTTCACAGTGTAATAAACTGTGTATGTGTGTATATACGCCTTTTGTAATACACTCAAGGTCACCCACTCAAGCCACTCTGTCTTGTTTGTTTTGTCAAGATCAATAGTGTCTACTAACTCTCACTGGCTCATTGATTCACATAGACAGCATGGCCTGGGTCACCTCCACAAACTCAGCTGAAAACCCCCTCCCTTCCTAAAGGTGACCAGATTTCTTAATTGAAAAAAAAAAAATGGAGATCTTACTTGAGCAGTCAGTATATCATTGAAATTTTCCATCTTATCTTATGAACTGAAAAACATATATAGTTTTATTTTGACCATAAATGAATAAGGTCAATGACAAACTCTTTTATATATATATATATCTGTCTCAATGAATTTATATAAATAAAAACATTAAAAATGCAGTTCACACATACAATGTCTTGATTACACTGATTATATTTTGAGCATGATTTTGAATTCATTTTCATGAATTCCAAACATGTCTGAATTCATGCTCTAGTTTGTTTGTATCAGTTATCAAATGTCAGGGTGATACAACTGTCCTGATATCATAACGAAGAACAAAGCCTTGTTAAAAAAAAAATTAAAGCTTTATTAAGTTGTTTGGCATAGTCTTTTATAATTATCTCTTTAAAAACATATATATACTTTTAACAGTGCACACCCAAGACCATTATGCATGCAACTAGATTAAATAAAACCTGCATTAAATTTTTATTTAGATGATGTAACTACTGTAATAATCTAAAGACGCAGAAACTAGTAAATAACTACAAGAACTTATTTACATTTACTAGCATTCATAATTTTGGGATCAGCAAGATTTTTCAAAAACAGTAAAATTGTGAAACATTATCATAATTTAAAATGTTTCTATTTTAATATATTCACTGTGATCTATTCCTGTGACGGGAAAGATGATTTTCTGGCAGCCATTACTTCAGTCTTCAGTGTCACATGATCCTTCAGAAATTATTCAAACATTTCCTTTATTTATCAATGTGAAAACAGCTGTTCTGCTATTTGTTTTTGTCAAAGGATTTGTTGATGAATAGAAAGAACGGTATATACACTACCAGTAAAAATTTTGAATGTTTTTTAAAGAAGTCTCTTCTGCTCACCAAGCCTGCATTTATTTGATTCAAAGTACAGCAAAAACAGTCAAATGTTGAAATATTTTTACTATTTTTTTTTATTCCTGTGATTTCAAAGCTGAATTTTTGAATCCACTCACATGATCCTTCAGAAATCATTCTAATATTTCAATTTGCTGCTCAAAAAATTATTTTGTTGAAAAATTATGTTGAAAACAGCTAGTAAACTTTTTTCAGGTTTTTCTGATGAATAGAAAGTTGATCAAAAGTCACTTTTGATCAATTTAAAGCATCTTTGCTGAATAAAAGTATTAATTTCTTTAAAAAAAGCCAAACTTTTGAACACTACTGAATACAGAAGGCAATTGTGTTCATTGAGTTTCTGGAATTCCACAGATCCGCATGTGATGATTGATATAATGCTTCTTTTTAACGAGCATGTAGCATGTGACATCTAGCACATTAAGTGTTGTTCCACTTCACGTGTTGTTCTGAACATGCAGTAAAACATCAGGGACATTTCCAAAGATGGCACCAGCCAGCGACAGACGTCTAGTCACCCATATCCTAAAAGCACAAAAGTCTTAACCCCCTGGTGTATCTTGATATTTATTCTAACTGTCTTCTCACATAGTCTCTTTTTGTTCCCTGTCTGATCTTTATCCCTGATCCCCACCTCTCATTCACAGCTCTGCAGTCATTTGTCGATTGAGAGCTTAAGGCTTTGTGTGACTGATAAGTGCCGTTGGACTCAGGCCTTGTCCAGTGAATCTGGAATGTGGAGTTGAGAGTGACAGGTTAATAATAACTCTCGTCCTGCACTGATAAGAAGACCTAGCCCATTCTGAGCCTTGGGTGGAAACCACAAAGACTAAAAGATTAAGACAGCCGTGCTTTCTACTGATGGATTAAGGTGTGGTGACAGAAACCATTTGCTCATGTTCTCTCTTTCTCAACCCAATTTCACAATCAGTTGTTAAGCGTGCCCTTCGCCCTGATCTGCATGATGTAATTTTTTAATAAATCATTTATTTGAATCTTATTTACACCATTGTTTAATCTAAGTTTCTGTCCTATAAACATATAGGCTTTGATTTATTATTTTGCATCAACTAATCGATAATAATTGATCATGAAAAAATCAAAGCATATGTGTGCTGTGCAAGGAACTCATCCTTGCATGTGTGAACATGTGCTCCTTGTAATCCTAAATTCTCCGACCTGCAGTTAGTGATAAGTTTTACTTTAGTGATTTAACTTCTGCTTTATGCAATCTTTTTTTTTATGTAATATTTATATTTTAACCCTTTTTTGTACATATGAGGTTTATCATAATTTACATCAACACATTTACTATATTTGTTTTCATAGCCTTCAAATTGCACTGGGCAGGATGTGGAATAACATTTTTCTAAATTCTTAATTAATTTTATTATAACTTTAACTAATTATAATAATTTCTTTATTTTTATTTAATGCATTATAATTGTTTGCTTTTTTTATTTTGTCATCCAATTAACCAAAGAAATAATCAACAGATTAACTATCAAAATAATCATTAGTCAGCTAGATTATAGGCAGGCTTCATTTGTAGAGTGTTTAGGCAGACAAGCTTCATCTTGTTGGGGAATCATTACGAACCAATCCCTATCTTCAGTCATGACAACAAATGTTACATTTTCATGAGAATTTCTTTCATCGGTATGTCATAATGAAATAACTGCTGTGAGACATCATGTGATATAAATACTGCCCAACCCAAGCTGCATTTAGATCACCACAGTTCCCCAGATGCTCAGTTAAAGAGATAGTTCGTCACCATTAACTCACACTCATCTCATTTCCTCTGTGGAAAACAAAACACATTTTAAAAGACCAGATCAGTTTTGTTTGTCCATGGAAGTCAGTGGGGTCCACTGTTGTTTTGGATCCATTTGACTTTCTTTCCATGTACAACAAATATCTTCTTTTGTGACCAATCTGGAGGAACACTGAGTGAACTATTCCTTTAAGTCATAATACTAATAATAAGTGACACATCTCAGACATTACGCTATCTCATAGCATTGGAAGAAACCAAAACTGTCATTGTAGAGACCACAAGAGTGTTTCATAGTCTAGCTGATAAGAATGAATTAGAGCATGAATTCAAAGAGCACGTAACAGGTTTGGAATTCATGTAGGGCCTTGCCAAAAAAGGTATAAAGATTTATAACCAGCTAAAGCCTGGAATACACTACGCGATTTTTGCCCCAATTTTACCCCGATTTTACAGTATGAACAAGTTGACGCTAGTTGAGGAAAGTCAGAGCCAGTCTGCAGATCACAGCTGACAGATTCCACAGAAAATCGGATAGTGTATTATGGTCACAGACTCCGATTTTTTAGCTTCAGACTTTGATTCTATCCGGTCGGAGGATATCAAACATGTTTGATATTTTCAGCCGATTTTAGAACACATATGTTTTCATTTGTCATGCATCTCCTAGCAACAAGGCGCACGTTTCTGCCTGAGTTCGTTGTGATCGGAACAACTTTAAAGTCTGGTAGTGTATGATCTTCAGTCGCGTAGAGTATGATGCCCAGTTTTCCTTTGTCACTATTTACAAAGTCGGTAAGTGTATGATGCCTAGTCTTTTAAAAATCTGTTCAGATTTTAAAAATCGTGTAATGTATTCCAGCCTTAAGACAGAGCAGATAGGAGTTTCATCAGATGAAGAATAAAAATCTATTAAATATGTAAATATTGAATATAAAAGCTCAGAACTTCGCTCTCACAATTAAAGGATCAGCACTGATTACAAGGATCTTTTTAGAGGACAATAAGTAGCAGTGGAGCTGGATTTCTTCTGAAGGGGGAAGGACACTCAAGAGCAGTTCATTCTGTTCTCAACAACCTTTATCATGGCACGGACCACTGAAAGGATACAAAAACACTTCGATCTTATGAGCCTCACCCCACTGTCATACTGATGCACTCCTAAAACTGTGGGTGGAATGTTTCCGTGAAAAACTTAAAGTGAAAGTTCAGTGAAAGTTACTATTCTGTCATCATTTTCTCACCCTCATGCTTTATTTTTACTTATTCTGTGGAAAACTAAAGAAGATATTTTGAATAATGCCTTTAACTGAATCACTGATAGTCACTGAATCTTCAAAACATTCCACAGAAGAAAGTCAGTCAGGTTTGGAACAAAATGAGGATGAGTAAATGATCAAATTAGTGATCCCAAATCTACACAAAATCAGATGCAAAATCACACAGATCAGCAACTGCCAAGCCTACTGCATCTCCTGAGAGCATGTCAACTTATCAACTCAGAAATCAAGACATTTTATCAGATTTGGGTTAACAAGACTGGGGAGTGACTGGGTGTCAGGTTAAAATTTCAGACAATGATAGCCATTACAGAACATTCTGACAAAACCCTGTTAGTCATCCTGATACCATGGGTGGGTTTTTATATATAGGCTTATATATAAAACGCACACTCTCTCTGACCTATGATAGGCCTACTAGTTAGTAACTTCTGTTTTTTCTAAGTGATGTTTTTGTCTAGCCCTGTGGCACTCTAAAGAGTCTCAAGTAACATTTGCCTCTGGAATTTCTCAAGTCTTCGAAATTACAAGCTTAACATTTCTTGTGAATCACACAAGATATCCAAGACACAAGAAATCCACCCTGACGCCATCTAACCTTTAAAACATAAACCACAGTGCACACAGTGACTGGCTGGCATGCAATTGAACCAACATCCAAATTGTCAGTGTTTACAAACTGCCAGAAAAGGGAGCCAGAAAACTCAGAACAAGTTGTAGCAGGACAGGATAAGACAGATATGCAGTTTAGCTGGTTCTGACAGCATTTAGTTAAATGGTAAATCAGGTCTGTATGCTGGACCCATTCCTAACACTGCTCAAAAATGACATGAAGGTGCTCATTACTGACCTGCTTCAGAACTATGTAACATATTAAAATCAGTCAACATGTTTAACCCTGTGAAACCTGACATTTAAAATAGTAGTCTGAAAAATCAGTTTATTGAAACTTTATACAAAATATAAAAAAAAAAATAATAATAAAATATTATATATATATATATATATATATATATATATATATATATATATATATATATATATATATAAAAGTAAGTAGCATAAATAATAATTAAGTAACACTGCTGAAAACGTGTAACAAATTATGACTTGCTTTCATCTTGACAGGCCTCATATATTCAGGACGCTTTATGTATTAATATTCTGAACACACTACAAACTAGTATTACTAAATAAATAAAAGCTCGAATAAGCTTTTGGGTGATTCAAAGACATCATTCAGGTTGAATAATGAACAATATATTGTTCAGTGGACAGTTCAATGAGCACCGACTTCAAAAGCTGCTGCGTGCGTTTTCAAGACATCTGATTTCCATTAAAGCGCTCTGACTCCTCCTCGTACATTTTCTTACACAAAGGCGCCTTAAAAAAAACTTTCGACATGGTACACATTTTTTAAATAATAACGTTACTAAAGAGTGGTTGCTAAAAAAGGCCTGGCATAACAGACACGATCGAGTCTACTGTACAATCCACATCGCCTTCTTAAAGCCAAGTAAAACTGCGAGCTGGAGTCTCAGTGAAGACTCAAAAGCACAATAACATAAATAGCTTCCTGTACCTTGAATAGCTGTAATAGTTGTGAGGTTGTCGTGCCGTAAAGCCTAGAACTTAGTCCTGCTGAGCGTGGATGTGTTACATGACTGGTTGGAAAACATTTCAACGGTGTTTAACTCTTGCCTGTGAAGTTCTGAGATATTCAGTCCAGCCCACTGCTTCTGAAACCCGACCCAGGTGCTTCAGAAGCACAGCTGGCGCAGGTAAACAATGCGTTGTGATGGGTGCTGAGATATGTATTTTATTTGTTTCTTATATGTATCGTGATTTGTTTTTATTTATTTATTTTAGAGCTGTTTATAATACATTCTTTTGTAAAAATGTTCATATACTTTAAATATAAGCTGCGTAACAAATGGGGGGAATAATCTTTTAAAAAATGACGATCAGGGTTATATTTTTCCCTTAAAATAAAATAAAAAATAATAATATTGCGCGAAACGCTCGTTCTAGAGCTCATGAATATTAATATTGCGTTATTAATATTAAACATGAGCATCTTCCACATGACGTCCTTATCATCCCACCTCCTCAGATGACGCATTTCCGCCAAGATGGTTGTCGGTGCCTTTCCAATTGCAAAGCTGCTTAATCTGGGCGTACGACAATTGAGCAAACCAGTGGCTAACAGGATAAAAGCAGGCGCGCGGAGAAGTGAATTCTTTAAGAATTATATATGCCTTCCTCCGGCCCAAGGTAAACTGGCTTTTGGTTGTTCGTGTTTAACGATATGATGTCAGTCCGTACGATAAGGGTGTCTGTAGGCGTAAACGTCGTGGGAACACACAGCCAATAGCCGTTTGCTTGTATGTGCTATTTAGCCAATCACGACTGCTGCGGTGTTGTCATTGGGTGTTTTCAATAACAGATTTACCTAGAGACCAATGAGATACTAGAAAGAAGATTCCCTTTAGACAAATGGGATTCGGGTTTGCTTAAAGGAGGCGGGACTCAACTGTCATTGAAGTTACGGCGAGTAGCTAACTGGAAGTGCCTTTTGCTGCTTGTTGAATTTATTTGATAATTTAATATAACAAAATAATATAGTTACATTTATATGTAAAAAAAAAAAAAATATCAAATTGATCATGTGTTTACTATTAAATGTATATTTAATATGAAAACAATACGAACTATGTCTAATACGAGTGTTATACAGTCAAACCAAAAATTATTCAGACACCGGATATAATTTTTGATATTTTTACTAGTGGGTGCAGGACAATATAGTTAATTTATGTAAGTGAGGTTAGCAAAATAAAGTAAACTGTGAAATATAATACCCAAAAATTATTCATACCAGTAAAATGGATAAAAGTTCAAAGTTATCTGACATCATCAGGATGAATTTGTTCTGACACAGTTTAACTCTTGAGTTCTTGTCATATTTTATTACCATTTTCAAAATGATAGCAAGTAAACTGTGATAATGTGAGAAATTTTGAAGGTGTCTGAATAAATTTTGGTTTGACTGTATGTGCTCTTGTTTGTACAATATGCTATATATCATTTTTTTTTTCAGGCAGAAGTAGTAATGTAATGATAAATCAATGATTGGGCCTTTTAAATATATTTTGATGATTAATTCTTTTTTACTAGTCTCTTTTAATATATATATATATATATATATATATATATGTTTTTAATATTGTAGTTTTTATAGGGTAGTCTCTGTTATGTTGGTTACCTTGAGCATGAAGGTAAAACCAAAGTGTGTCTTAACTTTTTTACAGTGGATTGTTGAAATAAATCCGTCAAGTAATTCCATGTGGTGCCTCTTGTTTTCTCCGTAGCATATCACTGGATTGAGATGAGAACAAAGATGAGAATTATGGGTTTCCGTGGCTCCACCATCAAACCCCTGAATGAAGAGGCCGCTGCGGAGCTTGGAGCAGAGCTGCTCGGTGAGGCTATCATTTTCATCATCGGCGGAGGTTGCATGGTGCTTGAGTACAGCCGGCAGGCCGCCAACTCCAGACGCAAGGAAGAGGAGCTCACACAAACCATTAACAGTCTTCAAACACAACTAGGAGAGCTTGCACTAGCCACAGAGACACTGGATGCCCAGATCAGAGAAGTTAATAGACTTCTGTTGTCCTTCCCAGCGGCTCCAAGTACCAAGTAACAATATGCATCACTAAAATACGCCCTATCTAAGAAGGGCAAAGAGACTGGTTTATAAGAACATATCAGTATGCAGCACTGCCATATATACACACACGAAATCTTGGTTAAGCCGTCCCACACACACACAAGGAAACCCGAGGCTATATAAACGAGGAAGGAACAGAGAGTTTGTGTGTGATTGAGTGACTGGCCACCAGTGTAACCCTTCCTGTTTGTTATTTGTTTGGTTGGATGATGCTGTTTTCAATCAAAAGTTCTAGTTATTTGATGATGCTTGTTAAACCTTTGCCAAAGTTTGACCACTTAATATTCTGCTCATCAGTTTGAACGTTATTTCATAACATTTTCGTCATATAATATGCTGATGGAGTTGGGCATTCATCATTTATTAATGATTTGAAAATGCACTTGAATTTTCAATACTTGAATGACAAATTCCATATAGTAAATATGGATGTGTCCCTCAATATAGGAAACAGAGAGCCCATCTCTGTGTGTCCTGCAAGAAAATCCCCATTGCATTAAAAGACTGCTGTGTTTAATATGGCATGTGTAAATGGGTGTATATTTATGATGATTGTAAAATAAAGTGAAATATTCTGATGGTTGTTTTGTTTTTTCTTGAATGTATTAAAATTGTGGAAAAATTTTGTAGTTGTGAAATGCCATTCTCAAGTAATCACATGAAAAAGTTTTATCATTTCAGTTTTCACTTTATTCAAGGCACAAAATTCTGTATTTTCAAGCTTACATTTAAAAATGAAGAAAACAAATTTGAAAAGCTTTAGCAGTTTTTAAATACCATACAAACTCTGTCTAATATGAAATTGTTCTTTTTCTGACATGTTTGGTTTATATATATATATATATATATATATATATATATATATATATATAATACCAGTCAAAAGTTTTGGAACAGTAAGATTTTTTATGTTTTTTTTTTTTTTAAAGAAGTTTCTTCTGCTTCCAAGCCTGCATTTATTAGATCCAAAGTAAGGCAAAAACAGTACATTTGTAAAATATTTTTACAATGTAAAATAACATTTCTATTTGAATATATTTTAAAATTTAATTTATTCCTGTGATCTAAATTTTCAGCATCATTACTCCAGTCTTCAGTGTCACATGATCCTTCTGAAATAATTCTAATATGATGATTTGCTGTTTAAGAAATATTTTTTATTATTATTGTCAATCTTTAAAACGTGTGTGTGTGTGTGTGTGTGTGTGCGTGTGTGTGTGTGTTAGATCATGCCTCCACACCAGAAATATCTGAATATATCTGTTTTGTCTGGTAACAGAACAACTAGTCAGCAAAACTGCCTAATATCTAAAACTTGTAATTCTATCTAAGTCTTGTCTGGTACCCAAAACCAGTGTTTAACAGTCTTCTATCGGTCAAGAAGTTGACTGAGGAAAGCCAGTGAAGAGAAGAATCAAGAGACAAAGTGAAGAAAACAGAAAAAAAAGACAAACATCCCTTGATACCACACATCATAATACTAAACAACAATGGAAAAATAATATAAAAAATTATCATATAATCTAAAAGAATAATTGATTAATAAATCTATTAAACATGAGTATATAAATGTGTATAATAACTATTATAAACGATTATATGATTAAATGGAATAATAACAGGATTAAATGTGCTATATTAAGTTAGTTTAGTAAAGACACTTCTACAAAAATAGTTCTTAATATCATTTATGTACGAAATATTTACATTTCTTTACAAATGCATATATTATTTTACTTTATTGGGTAGAAGTTGATTAAAAAAGAGTAACATTAGTACACACTGACTGGGCTGGATGATGAACTGAATAGTAAAGGAGTGCACCGTGACTGTTCTAGATGTGTCCAGTAGGTGGCAGCACTCAAACACAATGAACAACATTCAGTATGGCTTCTGCCCCTTGCTGAAGGCCGCGCTGCTGTGTTTACACCACTCAAACACTCTCCTTCATCTAACCAAGAGCTTTTACTGTGGTAAGCCCATGACACCTTAATACCTGACATTTTAGAATTTGCATTAGAGAAATGCACGTCCATTTACATAAGCTGAGTTAGCTGACATAACATGTTTCATAGCTTGACAATCCAGACATAAGCATGTGTCATTTCTCAGTATATCACATCATAATGTGAATGCATTTACTGGTTATGTAAAACAAGTAGATGTGCCTGTTTCCCAGTGAATTTAGTACACAACATATGAGTGCACGTGATTTAGCAAATTAGCTGTGTAAATGTCCCACCCTGTCGGTTTAAACTGGTAGTTGTGTTTTGGGAAAAGATAGCCGGTTTCTATCTGGTCTAACCTGGTCATTAGAGGATCCAAGTTGGTTATTAACTGATTAAAGCTGTTAAACCATCTTGGACCAGCAACAAACCAGCTATCACATGATTCTAAAGTGGTCTAGCTGGTTTCTGAAACATGATAACTGGTTTGTAGCATGTCTGAGCTGGCCATTATGTGAAACCAACTTAGATCAGCAACAAGGTTTTTAAAGTGGTTTTTGAATCAGTCAGCTAATGACCGATGCTAAAAATGAGCTAACATGTTTGAAAACACAAATGTGGATGTGCATCAGCATTTATTGATGTTTTGACACAATCATAGTTCATTTTGGCAGGGAGAGCTCCTTACAGTTTCATGCATGATGAGTGTGGTAGTGAAGAAACTGAAAGTGAATGAGCTGAAAGAGGAGTTGCAGAAGTGTGGGCTGGACACCCGAGGCCTCAAAGTGGATTTGGTGGAGCGGCTCTGGAGGCTGAAAAGGAACCCACCTGCGATGATGAGACAGGTACTCGAGTTTGCATGCATGAAGATCATTTGATGCATGCTTTGACTAATGGTGATGAAAATGCATTCGGCTGAAACATTTGTGATCTCATTGCATGTTTGCCTGTGACAGGTTTTGCAGAGTCTGGGAATGATGAGTGTTCTGACCTAGGGCAGATGGCTGCTGAGAAAGAGGGATCTGATATAGACCCCAGTGTTTCTGAAGTCCCTAAAGATGAAAATAAACCAGAGACTGTGGATGTACAACAGGCAACCGTTGAGACAGTCTGCAAAGTGGGTAAGACTGCAACTGGCATTTGTAGGTTTGAATGCATTTCATCAGCAAATTTGAATTTTGTGACTCACTGCTTGTTCATGTAAACGTAATTATGAGTTATGATATTTTCTAGCGGTAAAATGATGTAGATTTCTTAGATCTTAGAGAGCAGGGTGCGTTATGACTGATATAAAGCCAAAATATATGTATGATATAGAATTCAATTTAAAGGTAGCAAATAACAGATGCTTCAGTGAAATTTTTAGTTATTTTACATAATGTTTACTGAATTAGAAATAGACATTTGAAAATGAATCAATATGAAAAAAGTTTTCATATTCTATTTTCTTATAGTTTTCACAATTAAAGACAACAGTGCACTCAGTAACCTGTGTACAAGTCATATTTTCTCAAATAAAGACCAAGTAATTCTAATTTTACATAAAGTGCACAGTGAATATAACATAGTGGCCAACTGGATAAAACACAGCATATAGTAGTTTGAAATCAAGGATTTAAAGTTTGCCAGCGTTGAGTATCAAGCAACAGCAGAACTCTCCTGTCTGCATCCAATTTGCACATTCACGGCACTGTAAAAATTAAAATCCTGCTTCCAACCCTTATTGACCAAACAGGAAAACCTAAAGGCTGATGTCAGTCATTAAAAAATGCTGAATATCGATCTTAGTCTACCAGTAATATTTTCAACTACACTTAACAGGTAAAATAGCTATATAAAATACCTATGTAATATTATTGTGTTATTTCATTATTGTAGGTTTATATAAAGTTTAACATTTAAACTTTAAGGCCTGGTTTCACAGTCAGGGCTTAGAAAAAGCCAGGATTAGGCCATAGTTCAATTAGGACATTTAAGCAATTTTTATAAATGTGCCTTAAAAAAACATTACTGGTGTGCATCTTGAGACAAAACAAAGGCACTGATATATTTTAAGATCAGTCAGTGCAAGTTTCTTTCAGTTGGAACAGCTCAGATTATACATTTTAGTCTAGGACTAGGTTTATGCCTTAAACCAGGGCTACGGCCCGGTTTCACAGACGGGGTTTACACTAAGCCAGGATTAGACCATAATTCAATTAGGACATTTAAGTAATTTTTATAAACATACTTAGAAAAAAACATTACTGGTGTGCATCTTGAGACACAACAAAGGCACTGATATATTTTAAGA
Source organism: Tor tambroides (assembly GCA_021397915.2). Lineage (NCBI taxonomy): Eukaryota > Metazoa > Chordata > Actinopteri > Cypriniformes > Cyprinidae > Tor > Tor tambroides. The sequence continues at coordinate 7,459 of JAFVLL020025713.1, read as the reverse complement.
TCAGTCAGTACAAGTTTCTTTCAGTTGAAACAGCTCAGACTTACATTTTAGTCTAGGACTAGGCTTAAGCCTTGTCTGTGAAACCGGGGGTAAAAGTTTAAATTTTATGTAAAGTTTAACATTTGCTACTACATGTTTTTTTATTATTTTTATAATTATGAAAATAATGAAAATAAACAGTTTGCCTTTTGCCCAAATTTTGATTGGGAAATTATTCATTTTACAGCAGTGATTCTCAAGCTGTTTGACTCTGAGGGCCCCTATTGTTAACAAACCTATTTAACCCCAGGGGCCTGTTTCATAAAACAAATTTACTGAATAATCCAGGTTTATTTCAGTTAGTCTGACTTATTGCCAGTTGACTTGGTTCAAAATAAGTCAGACTAACTGAAATAAACCTGGCTTATTTGGTAATCAAGTTTTATGAAACAGCCCCCAGGTCTCTTCCAGTTGTTTGTGATTTTCTAGAAGAATTAAGGTTTAATGATTTATAACAGTTTTTACTCACAATCTCTGCCTGATCAATTATTGTAGAGCTTGGCATAATTAGAAAAATGTGTATTCATTATAAAAATGTCATTATAAAAAATTGATTTAGTTATAATTAGCTATAAGTTTTACTAATTTCAGTTGTTTTGTATAATTTAATGCTTGATTTGTCATGTTTTAAATCATTTTAAGTAATTTTGAGGCCCCTTTGGCAGTTTGCTGAGGCCTAGCTTGCTCCGGCCCCTTGATTGAGAACCTCTGCTTTATACTGAATATTTATTATTTAACAGAACATGAAGTGGTACCAGTAAAGGTGAAAAATGAGAATGAGATAAAGACGGAGCAACAAGAACAGCAGCGATCTGACCCGGGATTGAACAGGAAGATCTGGAGAGCCAGCAGAATGCAGAGAACAAGACCAAACAGGACAGACATGCACATTATGGCCACAAGAGGCGCTTTGATGAGAGCCACTGTTACAGTTATAATGAACACCATGAAGACAGAAGGTGAATTTACCACATTGCTTTTGTTTTAATCCTACATCAGCATTAGGATTTTGATTTAATGCACAGTAACAAGAGCGATTACATTTACATTGTGATTTATCACAGGTCCCGCTCACCTCTGCCTCCTGCTGAAGAGGATGAGGAAGACTTTGATGGCAGGCTAGTGGTCACTGACACTTGTACGTGAGGGCTTGTTTTGTGTAATTATGATTTATGATATCTCTATAGTAGTAATAATAATAGAATTCTCTCTGTAACCTCAACAGATAACAGTGACTTGCACTTCAGAGTCTCTCGAGACCGTTGCAGTGGTTGTCCTTTAACCATAGAGGGATTTGCTTACCTATGGTCTGGAGCACGAGCAACGTATGGTGTAAACAAAGGACGCGTGTGCTATGAGCTGAAGGTAATGTGCATTACCTTTCAGAAATTTAAGGTCGAGGATACTTTTTTAATGTTTATATTCTTAGGCTTACCAAGTCTGCATTTATTTGTTCAAAATACAGTCAATATAGTAATATTGTGAAATACAGTATTATTACAATTTAAAATAACTGTTTTCTATTTCAATATATTTTAAAATGTAGTTTATTCCTGTGATGGCAAAGCTGATTTTTAGAAGCCATTATTCGGTATTCAGAAATCATTCTCATATATTGATTTGGTGCTTAAGAAATAATTCTTCTTATTATTATTATGTTGTGCTGCTTAATATTTTGTGTAAACCATGATACATTCTTAGGATTCTTTAATGAATGGATTTATTTTTGAAATATAAATATTTTGTAACATTATAAATGTCTTAACTGTCTCATTTTATCAATTTAATCTGTCCTTGCTGAATAAAAGTATTAAGTTCTTTCCAATCTTACAATCTACACTTTTGAATGGTAGTTCAGATTAGTTGTTTCTCTTTAATTAAAGGGATAGTTCACCCAAAAATGAAAATGCTGTCATTAATTACTCACCCTCATGTCGTTCCAAAGCCGTAAGACCTTCGTTCATCTTCAGAACGCAAATTAAGATTTTTTTGGATGAAATCCGAGAGCTTTCTGACCCTCCATAGACAGCAATGCAACTACCACGTTCAAGGCCTAGAAATCTAGTAAGGACATTGTTAAAGTAGTCCATGTGACATCAGTGGTTCAACCATAATTTTATAAAGCTATGAGAATTAGTGGTCGGCCGATATGGGTTTTTTGACAGCCGATGCTGATATCTTGGAAAGCAGGGTGTCCGATGGCCGATATAATGCTGATATAATATTATAAATTATTTTAATTAATATTTAAGAAATTTGAAATAATTTGAAAATGGATTAAAAAAAATAAATGTGTAAAATAACCATACTTATACTTTAGAAGACAAAGTATTTTTCACAAATAAATAAAAATTTAATAAAAAAATATGATTAAAAAGGAAGTAGCCTAAACACTGCAACTAACAGGGCACTCAGTATTCTGGGAAGTTTGTGTGTATTGGGAATCATATTTTTTCAAATAAAGCTAACATAGCACTCATTTTACGTACAGCACACAGTGAAAATAACATGAATATGACAGTGGGCAAATGCATAAAGCGCAGCATAATTTGAATTCACGAGTTTGAATGGTGCTCAGATGTTGCCGTTCTCAGTGCCGTCAAAAAAGTCCCGCCTTGAACACATCGGCCAAACAGAAAAACTTATCGGCCGATGCCGATATTTGAAAATTGCCAAATATCTAATGAGACCACTAATGAGAATACTTTTGCTGTCCATGGACGGTCAAAAAGCTCTCGGATTTAAACAGAAATATCTTAATTTGTTTTCTAAACATGAACGAAGGTCTTGCGGGTTTGGAACGACATGAGGGTGAGTAAATAAAGACAGAATTTTCATTTTTGTGTGAACTAACCCTTTAACTTTCAAATCAACATAATAGTTTACATAGTCTTGGTTTTTGCCTTCAGGTTATGGAGTATATACCAGTCAAGCATCTTCCCAGTGAGAGTCGGGTGGTCTCTGGATTCCTGCAGCACACAGCTTGGTGAGGAATCACACGTAAACTCGCAGGGTTTGTTATAGATAGGGGTGTAACGGTACGCGTATTGTGTATCGAACGGTTCACGGGAAAGTTCCAAATGGAAGTGATCATCCTTATCCCCTTGGAGTGGGGACTTTGGAGTGAGCAGGGCACGTGCGTGCCGTTATTTAGTCGTTTGGAATGCACTTGGCAAAGGGAGCGATCTAATTTCCTCATTATCTTCAGCTGGGATGTTCCCGTGACAACGCAGAAAGGTGTCCGTCAGCAGATTCGCTGATGGACATCTGCATAAAAAAAATATACATTTTACATTTTAAAAAGTTTTATATAACATATTTTTATATATTATATAACATATTTTAAAAACTTTTTAAAATATAAAATGCATGTTTATTTGCAAGAGTTAACAACAATTAAAAGAAATTTATGACATTAAAACAGCGACATCTGCTGACGGACAATGTGCTGCGTTGTCACGGGAACATCCCAGCTGAAGATAATGAGGAAATTAGATCGCTCCCTTTGGCAAGTGCATTCCAAACGACTAAATGGCACGCACGTGCCCTGCTCACTCCAAAGTCCCCACTCCAAGGGGACAGGGATGATCGCTTCCATTTGGAACTTGCCCGTGAACCGTTCGATACACGATAAGTTATAGAAATGATCCTTCTGGGTTCTCATGTAGGGAATTACTTTGTTTCAGGAGAGGAGGTGTTCTCTTATGGGTATGGCGGAACAGGGAAAAAGTCTACCTGTTGCAAATTTGAAGATTACGGAGAGAAGTTTGGTGAAAGTGATGTCATTGGATGTTATATTGTGAGGGCTATTCTTACTTTTATTTTGGAGTCTGTCAAATCAGTGTCTCTGTTGCAAAACCTAGTCAACTGCAAGATAAAGGTGCAGTCACAGTTACCACTAGTAGAAGTTTTGCATACAAAATCAAGTCATGAAGAATTTTGCTTGATAGACTTCCGGTGGCAAAGAAATGTGAATTTTGCATTGGTTTCAAATTTATTAACTTTCAAATGAATTTACAGCGCTGATCAATTGTAAGCCTCTTGGTTCGGCAGTGATCTCTGTGTGGGCAGAGATTTGTAACGCAATCGCAAAATTGACAAAGGATGCAATCTAGTAGTATCTTCTCAGTTTTGTATAAAACCTTACTTTAAAATTATAAAATGATGAATTAAACAAAGAGGCTGTTTGGAAAAGCATGTATTTATTATTGGTTTGTTTGCTAGCTGGCAGAATAGCTTTGGATGTTTATTTCATTGTCGGTTTTTTGTATCATTCATCGTCAAACACTTTCTCCTATGAAATTTGTTGAGCAACAGTAAATGTGACCACACCTTGTGTCATCTTATCTATCCTCTTAAAGTGCCCCTATTATGGATTTTTGAAAATTACCTTTCATGCAGTGTGTAACACAGCTCTAAGTGAATGAAAACATCCTGCAAAGTTTTAAATCTGAAAGTGCACCGTGTATAAAGTTATTGTCTCTCAAAAGAAAGAGTCGACTCTGAGTCATTGAAACGTTTTAAAAACGTTTTTAAAACGAATCCCAAGCCGTTTAGCATATTGCCTGCCCACTTGTTGGTCTTTTAGCCTTGGTCTGAATGAAAATGCAAATTCATTCTTTGCCACTAGGTGCCGCGAAAAATAGCTGTTTCCCCGGTAACGCTGTACACAAAGCAGCACTGCACTCACAAACGCTGCTTTAGGCATTACAGGCATGATGAAATGAAAATGAGACCAATCGGACCAATCACCACAGATTAGAGTCACGCAAAGGAGGGGTTTGGGAAAATGAATGGTTAAACGAATCGTTTGGGAGTCGTTGAGCAAATAAGGTAAAAATAAATGCATATTATAAGACAGTGAAAGTGTTTTTTGACATTGCGTGCATGTCAACCTGTTGTTGGGCACTCCCAAAACCAAAATATGAACCTTTCATTACCCATAATAGGGGCACTTTAACACCTATAAAAGACTGATTTGGAATGTGCTACATAGGCTGCAATTTCAGGTGTTGCACATATAGATTAAGATAACAACACGACACTCTATTCTGAAAATAAAAATACATAAAATGTTCTAATTTTAATTTGATTGAACAGCATTGGGATGGGACCTACTGTAGGATGCCTTACTAGGTTTTGGAATTGAGAGAATAATGAAAGAAAACCAAAATAACAAACATATAAATACTTAAATAAAGTAGCTGACATAAATATATAGTCTCATATGTGTCTTTTACAGGACGTTGACAGTCATGAGCAGGTGGAAATGGCTTTCTCAAAGAACGGGAAGTGGCTTGATTTGGCATTTCACGTATCTAAAGAAGAACTGGCTGGTCGTGCACTATATCCTCATGTTCCGGTGAAGAACTGCTCTGTTGAGTTTAACTTTGGCCAACGAGTGGAGGCGTTCTTTCCTTTGCAAGATGGCTACACTTTGATCGGGGCCGTCAACTTGGAGAACAGGGTCCGAGGAACTGTTGGACCCACTAACAAATCTGATTGTGAGGTAAATTCTCCTGATTACCTCCATACAGTTAGTGTGAGCATTAGATTTTACATTTCACTTTGTCTTTGCAGTGAAGTTTTATATAGCATGTTTAAGATAAACTTTGTCTTAATTTGACAATCTTACAGTAGATAGATACACTATCATTCAAAATGTTTGGGTCAGTAAGCTGTTACTTAAGCATCAAATCAGCATATTAGAAATGATTTCTGAAGGATCACTGAAGACTATTGAAAATTCAGCTTTGCCATTATAGGAATAAATTACATTTTAAAATCTGGGCGTTTTGTTGTTGTTTAAATTGTAATAATATTTCACAACATTGTTTTTCACTATAGTTTTGATCAAATAAATTCACCCTAGGTGAGCATAAGAGACTTTACAAAAACATTAACAAAACATAGCATCTCTAAACTTTCTGAATGGCAGTACATATGGTCTCAAATAAATGTGTACAGTCCAGAGAATATAACTTTTGTGTGTAGGTACTGATGATGGTTGGTCTTCCTGCTTGCGGTAAAACCACATGGGCCTCTAAGCATGCAGAGATGAACCCAGAGTGGAAATATAACATCTTGGGCACAAACGCCATCATGGAGAAAATGAAGGTAGGATTAGCATGTTGAAATGTGTTTTATGGTTCACATTTGAAAAGAAAACAAGTTCTTGGATCCAAAAACAAGCGCAGTCAAATGGAACAGATTTTTTTTTAACTGTATTTGTAAATTCGTGATGTAAATAATTGTATAAAAATATCCAATTTACTGTTCAAAAGTTTGGGCTCTTTGAAAGAAAGAAATGAAAACTTTTATTCATCAATTACACAGTGAATCTTTCTAAAGTGACAATGAAGACATTTATAATGTTACGAAAGATTTCTTTTAAATGTTTTTTTACTTACTACATGGTCACATATTAAAATATATTAAAATAGAAAAGTTATTTTAAATTGTAATAATATTTCACAGTATTATTGTTTTTACTGTAATTGTGATCAAGTAAATGGTGAACATAAGAGACTTATTTAAAAAAAAAAAAAGTTAAGCTTACCGACCCCCAATTTTTTAATGTCAGTGTGTATTGCTAAAAAAAACTTTTATGGTCTTTTTATGGTTCTGTTATGGTCTTAGATGATGGGCTTGCGTCGCCAGCGAAACTATGCTGGGCGCTGGGACATCCTGATTCAGCAGGCCACTCAGTGCCTGAACCAACTGATCCAAATTGCTGCCCGCAAAAGACGGAACTACATTTTGGATCAGGTAATGCAAACACCTTCCAGTGAAGTCAACACTGTGAATGGGCTCTTCTGTTTTTCTTCTAATTTGTTATTTATTTATCTTTCAGGAGGCCACAATATGACAGAGTAGAAGAAGCAGCCTTTGACTGAAAGTTGTATACTGCAGTGTCAGAAAAGTCATTAACGGCAAACATGTTAGTTTTAGCGTTTTCCATTATCTTCCATGTTTAATTACATCGAATAGTGCTGTGAGCCTCTCTGATAATGTACTGGTAGCCCATGACTGTATTAATATGTTGAGAGACAAGTAATCTCAGGTCTCAAACTATGGAGTCTGTAAGTATTCTCAGGTAAGTGATATGTGAAGCAGATATGATATGAAGCAGAGCATTTTGACACTAAACAGTATAGTTGTATAAATTTATGCCAGGTTTTGGAAAATATATTCTCAAAGAAAAATGTGACATTTTGTTAAAAAAAAAAAAAATTCAAATATTATTATTACCTTGTCCAGTAATAACAACTGAAAAGTTTGGGTGCCCTGAATAAGGATATTTAGCTTTTAATTTAAATTATATTTATATATATATATATATACTGCTCAAAAAAATTAAAGGAACACTTTGAAAACACATCAGATCTCAATGGGGAAAAATATAATGCTGGATATCTAT
>JAFVLL020025711.1:0-19636 GCA_021397915.2 Tor tambroides | reverse complement strand
TACTCATACTGTGCTGCACATTATTGACAATATTGAGCTGAAGCTTGACTTTGCAAATTTAAAATCGCAAATCAAATCGCAATCGCAATATCTGTAAAAAAAAAAAAAAATCACAATTTGATATTTCCCCCCAAATTGCACAGCCCTAGTCACATGCTTCATTTTGTTTTTCTCAGGAAGAAGGCACAGTGATGTTGCAATCTTTTTTTTTATAACTGTACATTTTTTTTCGAGGGCTGCTAGGTAAAGCTTGGAGTGCTCGTTTTAGTGCCTTCCCCTAGACACTGTCTTGTTTTAAATGGTGAATTCTGTGGTGACTCCTGGAGTAAAGCAGGAACCTGTGACCTCTTCAGCAAACGCCTTTTCCTCTGTCTTTCTCTAGCAAGCTCCCTGACTCTCTCTGCCTCTTGTTTTGATTGTGTTTCTTTCTTTCTTAGTCTTTCTGCTTTTTTTCCTTTCTTCTCCTTTTCCTTGAAACTTTCATTATTCCTCTTCCTTTCTCTGAATTCCCTTTGTCTTTCAGTATTAGTTTTTGCCATTGCGCTATAGGATGAGAGTTATATAGTATAATTACATTTTGTTGTTGTTTCTTTGTTGGTTATTGTATATTGTTTTACTGGTTGTTGTATTATATTAATTATTTTTATTAACATTGATACTGTGTAATAAAAAAAATTGTTAAAACTGAACTGATTCTTTCATTATACACAGGCCACAGTGTGTTCAAGATATTTTATTATTGTAATTTATACACTTTTCTCAAAATTAAAATGTACATGTAAATATCAAATTACTTACCATTTACTTCAAATAAAGTAGATATTTATCCAGAAATAGAAGATCTGCAGTCACCTCAGAAATAACTCCTCTTGGTCAACAGAGGGCGCGCGCGGGAAAGAAAATGAGGGAAAAGGGAAAACGCGTCATCACGAGAGGCGTGTCCTTTAAGGTACAGTAGGACGTAGGCGATCAGCTGAGTAAACATTTGCGCACGTCTATTCGTCTCTCTCTATTAAATACTGTAATAATTTTAATATTTATAATTTAATTATGGCGATATGTAAATCTTAATTATGTTCTCTTTATTAAAAATGTATTTTTAATGTTTGTTTATTTTGTTTGTTTTTTTGTTACTAGAATGAATTGGTTTCTGAAATGTTCTGATATAGCCTACAGTAACAGAGATAAATTTAATGTGAGCCAGTGATTTTAATAGTAACAGTATGATGAACAAATATGAGCTGGTCAATTGCATGATTTAATATGAGGCGTCCGTAACGGTCACGTCCGTAACACATAATTAAGGTTGTTTAGAACAAATAAGTAAGATGAATTGTCCATCATAATTAGCATGGACATATTTTGGCTTCGTATATGAAGTTTGAGATTATTTGTATTAATATTTATTATACAGTATAAACTTTATATTTAAATCTTTACGGATGTGACACAGCACTGAAGCGTCATGACTTTACTAAATATATCGCTTATAAATTTACAAGGCAGTGCTGTCATAAAGTGAGTGTATTTATTTCTCATGCATGCGCCCATCTTTCTGCAAAATGCTTACCGTTAACATAAAGTATAAAGAGGGAGTATTTGATCCCTCTTTTGAAAGCATGAAATATGGTTGACTGAAAATTTAACTTTTCTATCTGTGCAAACCTCATATGTGGTGAATAAACAAAGCAATTTCCTTAAAATTTCCATGACAGCACATCAATACCATAAAATACAGACCTTAAAGGACAACTTTGAAAGGGTTTTGTTATCTTGGTAAAAAAAATAATTTTTTCATGGCAAGGTTGAAATTTGCATGGAATTGCTCATATATATATATATATATATATATATATATATATATATATATATATTGATTGTTTTAAGTATAAAGTTAAAATCAGACTTTTGGGACACCAGAATTAGCACAGAAGACACAGAGTGGCATGTTGATACTAGTGTTATTATTCCTTAATGTAATACTTATTGTAATTACTGGGGATATTATCTAAAATTTCCATGAATTAGATGTACATTTCAGATATCTTCACTTTCATTAAAACCTGTAGGCTAATTGAGTGAAATCATTAAATTAGGCATGTGTGTTTCCCTAGTTGCTTATACATGCATTTTCAAACATATTTGCTTGTTTTTTTAGGTTTTGCTTTTGAATATATATTTACAAACATTACCATAAATGACTACAGAGAAAGAATACAGAGAAAGCATTATTTCATAATCCATTCTAATGTTCTAATATAATCTGCTGCTATCCCCACCCACACGAGAGATTTGCGTCACAATTACACAATGATTTACTTTTTTTTCCAGTTTTAGAGATTCTTCATTAACCCCTTAACTGTCACTCACAGTTTTGAACATAGACATTATAGTGCACTATCCAAACTTAAATTTTTATAATTCATGAATGAAAACATTTTGTAACATGATATTTATACTCATTTCATGGTAATGTCATTGATTTTAAACAGTACCATGAATTTTGAGATTTTGGAGTTTTCAATTGATATATACTTATGATTTCTAAAGCGTGGATAGGAAAAAAGGCAACTACAGATGGCTCAGACAAAGGTCAGAACTCCTGTTATGATGTAGATTTTTTAGGTGCACTCTTGTCATAAATTAATCTAATCATTTTCCTACATAATTTTTTAACAAAAAAAGTGGTAAAATATCTATTTAGGAGTCTTAGACCTTTCCAACGATATATTGTTTGTCATGATTAGATCAGGATTTATTGTAATATAGTAAAGTAAGTAAGTAAACTTAGGTGTCCCACAGGGTGGACGGGTGACAGTTAAGAGGTTAATGATTCATTTATATTTTTATTAGTTTATTGTATAGTTACGTTTAATGATGAATGAAACAATTTTACGCATAATCCATTTTAAACTTCAGTGGTAGGCAAGTTTGGTCCTAGAGAATCACTGTTTAGATAAGATTTTACTCCTAAGACTAGTGCTCTTTTAATCCTTTATATTGTTGCATTCTCCAGAAACTTCTAGACTCATATAGATATACAGAGATACTGAAACCAAAAACTCTTGCTTGACATACTTGAGTTTGCTCAGTGAGCAGTTTGGATCCTCCAGTTTTTTAGAGAGCAGCTTGACTCCTGAATCTCCTGGGTGATTGTAGCTCAGATCCAGCTCTCTCAGGTGTGAGGGGTTTGAACTCAATGCTGAAGACACATAACGACAGCCTTTCTCTGTCACCATACAGCCAGATAACCTACAAAAACATACAACAACAGTCCACATGACATTAGTTTGTTTTTCCTTTTTATATTGAGCTGATTGTTCAATAAAAACAGCTGGTCACAAAAAAGATACTTTTGTGCTCATTTAGCATTATCAAGAAGAAACAAATATTCCCCTAAATCATTGGACATTATATATCTTACATTTAAATGCAAAAGTAAAGCGTTAGATCTCTCACACAAACAATAATGGCACAATACTCCTCATGAAATCATATCAACAAAGTAGTGAAAGAAAGAATATAAAGATAAGATTTAAAAACAAAACTTCTAATGTTCTAATCTAATCTGCTGCTACCCCAACCCACAAGAGAGACTTGCGCCAAAATGACACAATGATTTACTTTTTCCAGTTTCAGGATTTTTTTTTTCAGGTGTTTCTGTTCAACAGTCCAAAAGACGCATCCATAATAAAATGTGCCTCACAAGTATTTCGATATAAGCCAAAAGGATGCTGGTTTTCCTTTGCTAAAGTAAGGAAACTTTGCTTCCTTAGCTCCTGTAAACAAACTCGCAAGACTAGCAAATCCACAGGTGCGTGTGCACGATGCATACATCCTGCGTCATCCATTGGACCGGCTTGCACGTATGACAGTCAGCGGAAGTCAGAAAAAAGTGTTCATTGCATTTGAAATATGGATATTTTTCTTACAAAAACACATGGATTCACTATAAGAGGCCTTTATTCACAGCCTGGATTTGTGTGATGTGTGTTTTATTATGTAAGGAATAATTGATGAAGGGCCCTTGAATTATTAGAAAATTAATGCACACCTCGGGTGTGCATTATTTTTCTAATAATTCAACGGCCCGGAGTCAATTATTCCTTAATATTTGTCGACAATTTTTTATTGTTGACGTTGTCGATAATGTCGACTAATCGTTGCAGCCCTACTTGCGCCAGAGCACTATGTCCACCAACGACTATACCCTTCAGTTTCGGACACTGGCGGCGACCAGCGGATGGAATGAGGCTTCCCTCCTAAGTGCTTACTGGCAAGGTTTGGAGTCCCGAATCTGGGCCCAAATGGCCATATATGATGATTCAGTTGGATTAGAGAGCTTCATGCAGAGAGCAAATCGTATCTCTCAACGCCTGTCAGCCTGCCACACTCTGGAAGCCGCCCACCTGTCCGTCGCACCCGCCATCAATCCTCCAGTACCAGAGTCTATGCAAGTGGATTCCACACGACTTACCCCCGCTGAACGTGCTCGCCGTCTCGCGGCACGACTCTGTCTATACTGTGCTGCGGCAGACCATTTCATTGGGACCTGCCCCGTCAGACTCCCACGCCCTGCAGTGAGTACCATAAAATCAGAGCCAGTTATTTCTACACTCTCATTACTATCAGTGCAACTACTCACTACAGAATGTTCCATCACAGTTACCGCCCTCGTCGACTCGGGCTCTTCGGGCAATTTCATTTTCCAGGACCTACTAAGCCTCAACCGTGCCCGTCAAGCCCGAGAGCTCCAAGTTGAAACGATCCAAGGAAAACCGCTTGGGCGCGGGCAGGTGAAATATAGTGCCCCGCCGCTGAGACGTCACTTTTCTGGTACTGGAGGGACCCACTGTGGATATCATCCTGGGACGCCCCTGGCTCGTTCTCCACTCTCTGGTAATCAGATGGGACTCGTGTGAGGTTACTCACTGGAGCGAGTACTGCCACCAAAACCGCCTGTCTGCTCTACCCAGTCCACCCAGCGAGCCCTTCACCATGCAGATCGCCTCAACACGTGTCGAAAGTCCTGAGCTCCAAGAACCACCCTCCATCCCATCTGATTATGTGGCGTTCCAGGATGTCTTCAGCAAACAGGCAGCCACCCATTTACCACCTCACCGGCCATGGAACGGTGCCATTGATCTGCTGCCTGGAGCTAAACTCCCTAAGGGTAGCGTTTATCCCCTGTCCATCCCGGAGCGCAAGGCTATGGAGGAATACATCCAGGAGGCTCTTTCCCAAGGATTCATCCGTCCATCCTCCTCTCCGGCAGCTTCGAGATTCTTCTTCGTGGGCAAGAAGGACAGGGGTTTGCGGCCATGTATTAACTACCGTGCTGAAAGACCAAACGGTTAAACTCCCTTATCCTCTTCCCCTGGTCCCTGCCGCTCTCAAGGAACTCTGTGGGGCCCACATCTTCTCCAAGCTGGACCTGCGGAGTGCATATTACCTCGTTCGAATCCGGGAAGGCAATGAGCGGAAGACGGCATTCATATCCCCTTCTGGCTAATACGAATACCTCGTCAAGCTGTATGGGCTCACCAACGCCCCCTCCGTCTTCCAGGGATTTATGAATGAGGTGTTCCGGGAGTTTCTTCATCAGTTTGTGATTGTCCACATTGATGACATCTTCATATACTCCCGGAACCTGGCCGACCATCGCCACCACATCACGCAGGTCCTCCAGAGACTTCGACAGCACCATCTATATCTCAAATTGGAGAAATGCGAGTTCCATCACCCCACCGTGCAGTTCCTCGGATATGTCATCAACAACGAGGGAATTCAGATGGACCAGGAGAAAGTTACTGCAGTCCAGGAGTGGTCTCGCCCCCAGTCTGTGAAGGAGCTGCAGAGGTTCCTTGGATTCGCCAATTTCTACTGACGCTTTATCAAAGACTTCAGTCAACACACTGCTCCACTGACCTCTTTACTCAGAGAAAAGCCCAAGTCCCTGTCCTGGACTACCAACTCCCTCAAAGCCCTCAAAGCTGCCTTTTGCACGGCCTCTATCCTTCGTCATCCTGATCCTCATGTTCCATTTGTAGTGGAAGTCGACGCCTCCACTACAGGAGTTGGGGCCGTGCTGTCCCAACAATTTGGTGAGCCTCCACGTCTCCGGCCTTGCGCATGCTACTCCAAGAAACTGACCCCAGCGGAACAAAACTACGACATCGGCAACCACGAGCTACTTGCCATCAAGCTCGCCCTGGAGGAGTGGCGGCACTGACTGGAGGGAGCCAATAACCCATTCATGGTAATAACTGACCATAAAAATCTCCAATATCTCAGAGAGCCCAAAAGACTCAACCCTCGTCAAGCCCGCTGGGCATTGTTCTTCACGTGCTTCAACTTTACCATACCTTACCGTTCAGGAAATCGCAACTGTAAAGCAGATGCTTTCTCACACCTGCATTCCCCAGATTCACCTCCAGATTCTGAGCCAATTCTCCCTCCAGCCTTGATTGTATCTCCCATTCAATGGAACATCGATGAGGATATTAGAGCCGCCACTCTTACCGAGCCTGCTCCGCTGGGAGGCTCAGAAGGGAAAACTTTTGTTCCTACCTCTCTCCGCCAGTCCCTTCTGGGCTCAGTTCACAATGTACCGGGCTCTGGACACCCAGGCAGCCAACGGACCCTCTCGCTCCTACAAGCTTGGTACTGCTGGCCCAGTTTGTCCCGTGATGTCATCCAGTACGTCCGCAGTTGCTCAGTCTGTGCCCAATCTAAAACTCATCATCTCCCCGTAGGCAAGCTCGTGCCTCTACCGATACAGCACTGGCCATGGTCCCATATCGGAATTGACTTCGTGACAGACCTACCAAATTCCGATGGCAACACGTGTCTTTGTGACAGTTGATCGCTTTTCTAAAGCCTGCAAATTAGTTCCCCTCACGAAACTGCCTACCGCACTGGAAGCAGCTGAAATACTGTTCACCCATGTATTTCGGAATTATGGAATTCCTGAGGATATCGTCTCAGAGCGGGGGGCCACAATTAATTTCTCGTGTTTGGAAAGCCTTCTTCCAGTTACTAGGGGTCATGGTGAGCTTGTCCTCGGGTTACCACCCTCAGACGAATGGCCAGGCTGAGCGGAAGATTCAAGAACTCAGATGCTACCTCTGGGCATACTGCCAGAACGACCAACACAGCTGAAGCCGTTTCCTCCCCTGGACAGAGTATGCACAAAACTCCCTCCGGAATCCCACCACAGGTCTCACGCTCTTACAGTGCATACTCGACTACCAGCCCCACTATTTCCCTGGTGAGGGGAACCATCGGAGGTTCCAACTGTAGACCACTGGTTCCGAGATAGCGAGAGAGTGTGGGACTCAGCACACATCCACCTTCAACGGGCAGTGCGGAGACAGAAGACCTTTGCGGATTCCCGGCGTTCCTCCACTCCAGTCTACCAGCCAGGAGAAAGAGTTTGGCTCTTGACCCGAGATCTGTGTCTCCACCTGCCCTGCAAGAAGCTGAGTCCCTGCTACATTGGTCCATTCAGGATACATAGGCAGATCAACGAAGTCACTTACCAACTCCAACTCCCACCCAGGTACAGAATTCACCCCACTTTCCAGATATCACTATTGAAACCCTTTTCTCCTTCCACTTCAGAACCCACCGAACCAGACGAACCTCCTCCTCCAGAAATCCTTGACCAGCCTTCCATCTATCAGGTCAGAGGGATCTTGGACTCGCGGCAGCGGGGTGGCAGACTTGAATACTTATTGGACTGGGAAGGATATGGACCAGAAGAATGATCCTGGGTGGCCCGGGATGACATTCTGGACCCAATGCTACTAGTGGATTTCCATCGCTTACATCCCAATCGTCCCACACCCTGAGGCCGTGGTTGCCCCTGTCACTGCTTGAGGGCGTCAGGAGCTGCCCCTGGAGGAGGGGATAATGTCAGCGAGTCAACCCAGTCTCAGCCTCCTCAGTCACCAGCCACCACTCTCACCAGATCACAATCACCTGAATTCTGATCACTTGCACCTGCCGACTCCAATCTAGCCACCATTCAAAAGCACGCTCACTTCAGTCTGTCATCGTCCGGTCTACTGTTCACTACCTTGAACTAAGTCCAGACCCCTAAGCTGTTACTAACCTGTGTTTACTTGCCTCTAGTTACTGACGATCCTCTGACGAATCTCCTACGTTGTTCCCCTTCGTTCTTGGTTACCCATCTCCTGCGATCCTGGAAAGGAAATACACATCAGCATTCAGCTTAGACCTTTTGAACTGAACTTTGTGTTGGATACTCACCTGCCATTGCTCATCACTCTCTGCACACCGTACCTGTCAATAAACCTACCTGTTTCCACTTACCTGCTTGTCTCCACTCGTTCTGTGACAGACATAGTGTTGGTTTCATACGGATTACTTTATCACAGAATATTTGTCAACGTGACTTACTTCATTTAAAAGCAGACATTTCAAGCTTTCTATACATATATTTCGCATATCTATGTGCCATGTTTTCGCTGAGTTTCAGTTCATTTTAGTGACGTGTTTCTAACAGCAGTTCGTAGAGACAGAAAAGACAATGCGCACCCTGTATATTTTCTTTATTTTGCAAAAGCACAAAGATTTGTTGTTATTGAGAGTGTAGAAAAATAAAAGTAGACACCTAACAGATTCGAATGATGTATAACACTTATTATGTCTAGTATTTTTAGTGTCTTTCGCACTGATCTTAATAAAAGTATACTGGTCACGTCGGCGCGACCGTCGACCCCAGGGAGTTAAAATGAACTTGTATGTGGGCACATTAGTGATATGCTGATCAGCTATGAATAATCTCAGTGCCTCTTATTGGCCACTGAATTTATACGCTTAACAGAATTTTGTGTGATTGGTCAAATTGCTCAACATTGTTTAAATATATAAAAAGAAATATGACGAAACATGAGCAGAACGGATACGCTGTTTTCGTTCAAATCAAAGCGTAAATAAATGTAGAAAACGTATCCGTGTGTTGCAGCTGACACAGAACAGCATACGCAGTTTGTGTTCAGTGGATACTCTCCAAAATGTCACTACGGTGATGCAGAGGAGACAAATTGTTGAATAAAGTCATCATTTTTATTTTCTTTGCGTAAAATGTATTCTTGTCGCTTCATAAAATTCAGATTGAACCACTGATGGCAGATGGACTATTTTGATGATGTCTTTCATACTTTTCTGGGCCTTGACAGTGTTAATTACTTGGCAGTCATCCAAAATATCTTAAATTGTGTTCCGAAGACGAACAAAGCTTTTAGGGGTTTGAAATGACATAGGGGTAAGTGATTAATGACAAAATTTTCATTTTGGGTTGGAGTAACCCTTTAAACCTCAGATGGGGCTTTACAGCTTACAGAGACAGCAAACAGTAAATTAATATCAGTAATATCCAATGATGCGCACTACTCAACTTTTTGTAGAGTCATTTGCAGCATATTAGGCAAACAATTAAGAGAGAACGTGTACATATTTTAAAAATAAAAATATTATTTGCAAATCTCTTATTCCACTGGCTCCATGGTGGAGCATAGGGCCTCAACAACAGTTTTCCAGCAGACTCGGGTTTTGGGCGACTCTTTAGCTGGGCCCATGACCATCCGGCTGCCTTCATCTCTGCTTCCGTGCACTGTCTCCAAGTCTGTTTTCGCCTACCCCCTCTTCTCTTTCCTTGTGGGTTCCACTCCAGTGCCTGTTTGGTGACATTTTCAGGGCTCTTGAGTGTGGCCTATCCAGCCCCATTTCCTCTTTCGTATTTCTTGGCCAGTAGGCAGCTGATATGTTTTCTCCCACAAACTGATTTCAAATTTGAAATCTTTTGTGGCCATCTGATATGTAATATATAACGGAGGCAATTGTTAATGAAGGTCTGGATTTTGTTTGTAGCTGTTTTTGTCAGTCTCCAGGTTTCCGATACATACAAGACTGTTTTCACATTGGTACTGAAAATGTGGACTTTGGTCTTCTTTGAGAGCGCTGTCGCGTTCCAGATGGGGCCTAGGATCTTGTCTGTCTTTGTTGATGCAGCTCCTAATGTCCTCATCTGCTCCTCCGTCTTTGCTGACCACGCTACCCAAGTAGGTGAATTTATCAACATTGGTGATGTCCACACCATGTAGTTGTATTTGGTTCTGTTGTTTGTGTTTGTTAATCCTCATGGTTTTTGTTTTCTTGGTGTTTATTTTGAGGCCAACTTTCTTTGCTTCCTCAGAAAGCCAGTTTAGCTTCTGTTGTGCATCTTGTTGCCTGTGTGACAGTAGGCTGATATCGTCTGTGAAGTCTAGGTCCTCCAGCTGTTTTTTGAAGGTGTTGGTGTTTTCTGTGGACCTTTTCAATATCCAGTCCTCTACCAGCAAAAAGATGGTTGGTGACAGCAAACAGCCCTGTCTCACTCCAGTCTGCACTGCAAAAGGTTCTGTAAGTTTTCCTTTATTTATGACCTGGCATGTGGAGTGGCTGTACAACTGCTGGATAATGGAGACAAACTTTGGTAGGATCCCATTGTGTGCCATTAGCTTCCAGACAGCTTTCCTGTCCACACTGTCAAAGGCCTTTTCAAAGTCCATAAAGACTGTATAAAGTGGAGACTGCCATTCCAAGGATTGTTCGATGATGACGCGCAGGGTGGCAATATGGGCTATGTAAGACTAATCTTGTCTAAACCCCGCCTGTTCATCTCGCAGTCACTTGTCTAGGGCCTACTTCAATCTTTCAACACTGATCAGGATCTTGTTGGGGACTGATAAAAGCATGATCCCTCACCAGTTATTGCAGCTGGACAGATAACCTTTCTTGGGTAGTTTTACTAGATGTCCTTGCCTCCATTCTTTGGGTACACATTCTTGCATCCAGACTTTTTGTAGCAGAGGGAGAAGCATGTTGTTTGTTATTGAAACTTCTGCTTTCGAGGCCTCTGGTGGTATGCCATCTGGACCTGCAGCTTTGCCTGCTTTGATTGCTTTCACTGCCTTGGTTATTTCGGCTTTGGTGGGTGGGTGGGTTGGTATTTACATCCAGTAAGCTGTCTGCTGGAAATATAGATGGGCGTTGCTGTGGAGGAGATCTATTGAGAGTTTCTTTAAAATGTTCAGCCCATCTTGTTCTTTCTTGGCTTTCGTTTGCGATGATTTTGCCGCCTTTATCCTTAACTGAGCATGTTGACTGGGTGTTCTTGTCTGTGAGAGTTCTAGTAATCGCATACAGCCTTTTCATGTCCCTTTTCCCTGCTGCTATTTCTGCTTTCCAAGCCAAGTTGTGAATGAATTTCCTCTTATCTGCTCTGGCACTTTTCTTCACTCTCCGGTTGGTATTCCAATACTTTATTTGCAGGTCTGTTTTCTCTTGCTGGTCTTGGAAGCGGTTCATCTGCTGTTTCAGTTCTTTCCTTTCTGTGATGAGGCCCCAGGTATCTGCTGTTAACCATTCCTTGTGCTCTTTGGTCCTCTTTCCCAAGACTTCTTGGCAAGTGTCTGTCCAGATCTTCTTTAGCTCTTGCCAGTAATCTTCTGCCATCTCCTCTGCCAAACTTCCCATTACGTCACAGCGTTTTTCAGACTACACTGGTATTCCATGTACTTCCTGGTATCCTTTAGGCTTTGGATGTTATATTTAAAAGATGGCTTTTGTGCACGGTGTATGTTTTCAGCTTCAGTTTCAGAAAAGTTCTCCATTCTCGTTCTTTTCTCCAAGGCCATGGAGAAATTTTCCTACTTTGGCATTCAGGTCTCCCATTAGAATCTTTAAGTCCCTTCTGGGTAACCTGTCAATGGTAGCCTGCAATGCCCCATAGAAGTCTTCTTTCTCATTTTCCTCTGCAACAATGGGGGGTGCATAAGGGAAGGGAAGTGGTGTGTGGCCAAGTATGGTGACCCATACTCGGAATTTGTCCTCTGCATTTAACCCATCCAAGTGCACACACCGTAGTGAACATACACCTGGAGCAGTGGGCAGCCAATGCTGCGGCACCCAGGGAGCAGTTGGGGATTCGGTGCCTTACTCAAGGGTCTCACCTCAGTCGTGGTATTGAGGGTGGAGAAAGTGCTGGTTATTCACTCCCCCCACCTACAATCCCTGCCGGACCTGAGACTCGAACCCACGACCTTCGGGTTACAAGTCCAACTCTCTATCCATTAGGCCACGACTGCCCAAATAACATTGAATGATGCTGATGTTTCTTCCCTTGGAGTTAAATCTTGCTGTGAGGATTCTTGCTGAGACAGGTTCCCATTCCAGGAGTGCTTTTGCTGTATCTGATGTCATGAGTAGCCCAGCTCCATGTGTGTGTACTTTTTCTGGGCCTGACTATATTATGGTCTCTCCGTTTTGTCTGACCATTTCCATTCCACCTTGTCTCACAGACTCCTAGTATCTTAAGACCATATCACTTCATCTCTGTCACTACTTGCATAATCTTCCCACTTTCGTACAGGGTTTGGATGTTCCAGGTTTCAATTTTGATTTTGGTCTTGGCTGTCAGGAGGTTAATCGGCGCACTGACTTCCCGAAGGCTTTTACCAGCGTGCATCATGGGCTTCACAGGAGAGAAATCATCCTTGGCCAAGTTACTATCTGCACATATTGTTGAGGTTTCTGTAACATTTAGGTTTTTTCCAGGAATGAGTTGTTAGCCCATAGCCCAACCCCCAACCTGGAGGGCCAGGGACCTCTCTTTGTCTGGTCTCTACTCTTCAACCTGTCTGGCATGGGAGGCCCTACCAGGAGCATAGAGCTCCCGCCAGCATAGCTATCCAGGTCATAGAGGAGCCTGTCCTCCAACAAAAAAACGACCCTATAGGTCGTTAGTGCAAGCATCTTATTACGACCTATATTTACGTTTTTAAAGTTAAGCGCCCTCTAGTGGGCTTAAAAATAATGACAGTGACGTGTTGCATCTGTTGTCATGAAATGACGTATGACTGTCATTACCAATCAAAATGCGTGTTTATTTTAATGCAATGTGTGGACTTTTTACATTTTACTAGGTGGCTAATTCGTACGAATGAACACACCTAAATCCACCCCTAAACCTACCCTTCACAGGGGTCATGCAAAACCATGATTTATAGTGCATATACATTTTATGAGCATGTGCGTTTTCTGGGATCGAACCCATGATCGCATGATCACATGATTAAATATCGTCGCATAACGCAATGCTCTACCAACCGAGCTACACCAAACCCGAATTATTACACAGATAAAAGAGTACAAAACATTAATATGAAAATGTCCTGTTGTTGATAGGGGCGCAATTGTAGTATACCCTCTGATGGGTCGTATTTCAGGGATTTTCAAAAACGACCAATACGGGCGTATTATTTGGAGGACAGGTTGTAATAGAGACACACAAACCCCTCAACCACTATAAGGTGGTGGTCCGCTGAGAGGATATTTGCAAATAATATTTTCAAATCCATTTTATAAGTGGCCCAAACTCACAGCGCTGGCAGAGATGAGTTCATGCGACCAGCATTTACTGCAAACTGAGTTTCTTGTGTGTCAGTGAATACAGTGTCATCCTTGTATATTGTATATCACTCATATTTTGTCTATGTGTATAATCATGCATTTCTATACTCAACAGAGCCATGTTCATTTTGGACCCTAGCTAAGATGCTAAGGGCATCCTGCACACAGCTGTTAGATAGTGCTGATACCTTGTGCAGTGCTGTCAGAAGTTATTTGCAGTAGTTTTGCAGTTTGTTCAGTAATTGTTTCAGGACATTTTGCTATTTCAATCTACAATCCACATCTACAGACTGTATAAACATGAAAAAAAATGCCTGCAAATGAATAAACATTTGTTGACAACATTTAATGGTCATTTATTGTGGTAGCATTTTGTTTATTATTTTATGGAAAACCATTTACCTCAGTGTCTCCAGCTGACAGTTTAGACTCTTCAGTCCTTCAGAAAGAAGCTTGACCCCAGAATCCTGAAGGTCATTGTTACTCAGGTCCAGCTCTCTCATGACAGTGTTTGAGGACTGTAAAACTGATGACAAACTCCCACAAGACTGAGCAGTAAGATTACATAAGGAAAATCTGAACAAGAAGAACAAAGTAGTTGCATACAGAATTAATCTTAATGTGATTTTTTTTTTTTTTTAATTTAAATACATAAATATTTCAAACTCAAACCTCAATATTTCCAACTTCTTAGAGTTCGGACTCTTCAGTCCATCAGAAAAAAATTTCACTCCAGAATCCTGCAGGTCATTGTTACTCAGGTCCAGCTCTCTCAGGACAGAGTTTGAAGATTGTAGAACTAATGACAAATTTTCACAGGACTGAGAAGTGAGATTACAGCCACACAGCCTGTGAAGAGAGTCAAATATATATATATATTAATGTGCATTTTTCAGATTCAGTTTATATAGTTTATAATCTGGAGTGCATGTTTGTGCTGAATACAATGTATATAGACTCTATCAGTAACACATTATAAAAAGTATACAATAACAAAGCACTGAGAAATCATTTAAAAACTATTATAGTTCATTAGTAGTTTAAAAAAAGTAGTTAATACATTAGTAGACTATACAAACAGTAAATTCATCATTATCACTGTTAACAAAATGTTATTGTTTAATTAGCTCATATGTAAAGAGTTAGATTATGCTTTGTTGACAACTTATTAACCATAGATTGTTCTAACTTTAGATTAGATCACAGAAAATCTGAAAATGAAAAGTTAAAGTTGTGACATATTGTCAAGTACTTGAAATTGGTGCTCTGCATTTAACCCATCCAAGTGCGCGCACACACACAGCAGTGAGTAGTGAACAAACACACACACCTGGAGCAGTGGGCAGCCATTGCTCCAGCACCCGGGGAGCAATTAGGGGTTCAGTGCCTTGCTCAAGGGAACCTCAGTCATGGAATCAAAGGTGGAGAGAGTGCTGTTCATTCACAATCCCCACCTTCAATTCCTGCCGGTGCGAGAATCAAACCGGCAACCTTCAGGTTATAAGCCCGACTCTCTTACCATTAGGCCACGACTGCCCCAAAAATGTAATTTACTTTTACATTTAGTCATTTAGCAGACGCTTTTATCCAAAGCAACTTACAAATGAGGACAATGGAAGCAATCAAAATCAACAAAAGAACAATGATACGCAAGTGCTATAACAAGTCTCAGTTAGCATAATGTAGTACACGTAGCAAGGTTTTTTTTTAAATTATATAATAAAAAAAACAATAAAAAAAGAATAGAGCAAGCTAGTGTTAGAGACCTTTTTGCATTTTGTTAATTGTATAATAAATAAAAAGGAATAGATAGAATAGAAAAAGAATAGAGAAGCTAGTGTTAGTTTTTTTTTAAGAAAACAAGCAGTTAGTAAATGAGTAGAGTGCAAGTCTAAAAGGGGTAAGTTTTTTTTTTTTTTTTAAAGAACAGAATTAGAATAGAGATTCCTAGAGTTAGAGGGTCAAATAAAGATGGAAGAGATGTGTTTTTAGCTGTTTCTTGAAAAAGTCTAAGGACTCAGCTGCTGGGATTGAGTTGGGCAGGTCATTCCACCAGGAGGGAACATTTAATTGAAAAGTCTGTGAAAGTGATTTTGTGCCTCTTTGGAATGGTACAATAATACGTCATTCATTGGCAGAACGCAAGCTTCTAGAGAGCACATAGGTCTGAAGCACTGAATTTAGGTAAAGGGGTGCAGAGCCAGTGGTGGTTCTGAAGCCAAACATCAATGCCTTGAATTTTATGCAAGCAGCTATTAGTAGCCAGTGCAATTTGACGAACAGTAGACACATGTCGGTTTTCGTTAATGCGATATATCACGTTAACAATATTGTTATTGTGGGCACTGTAAAATACCATGAATAATTATTTATGACAAATTATTGAGATTTTTTGAATGCATTTTAAGAATACTTTTCCCATTAATTGCTTAAATGCACAACACCGATGTATGCGTTAAATTTAGATGCATGCACACTCTTATGTAAACAAGCACGGATGAGAAGCGCATGGCGAAACACGTGAAGAAGACACGCTGAATGAAAGCGCACATTCACTTTCTAACAGCAGATGGCGTTGAATGGCAGAAATGCAGCCATTACACCGAAAACCCTGTAAACAAAGCAGCTGCACTACTCTGACATAATTTAAATAGCCATTTAGATTTTTGTATTAGTTAACATAGTTAACATTAGTTAATTCATTAGTTAACATAAACTGCCTATTAAAAATTCTGGTAACACTTTACAATAAGGCTCATTAGTTGACATTAATTAACAACATTAGTTAACATGAACTAAGAATGAATAATACTTCTACAGCATTTATTAATCTTAGTGCTAATTTCAGCATTTACTAATACATTATTAAAATCACAAGTTGTGTTTGTTAACCCTTAAATGCATGAATGTTTCGCCAATCATTATTACTAGGGGTGTAACGGTACGCGTATCGTGTATCGAACGGTTCACGGGCAAGTTCCAAATGGAAGTGATCATCCCCGTGGAGTGGGACTTTGGAGTGAACAGGGCACGTGCGAGCCATTATTTAGTCGTTTGTAATGCACTTGGTGAGCGATCTAATTTCCTCATTATCTTCAGCTGGGATGTTCCCGTGAACAACGCAGCACGGTGTGCGTCAGCAGATGTTGCTGTTTAAATGTCAAATGTCTTTTTATTGTTGTTAGCATAACTGTTGCAAATAAACATGCATTTTATATTTTAAAATGTTTTTAAAATATGCTATATAATATATAAAAATAATATATATAAAACTTTTTAAGATGTATATTTTTTTTATGAATCTGCTGACGCACACGGTGCTGCGTTGTCATGGGAACATCCCAGCTGAAGATAAAGATAATGAGCGTAAAAATTACGCTCCCTATGCCAAGTGCATTTCAAATGATTGCACGCACGTGCCCTGTTCACTCCAAAGTCCCCACTCCACGGGCATAGGGATGATCACTTCCATTTGGAACTTGCCTGTGAACCATTCGATACACTATACGCGTACCGTTACACCCCTAATTATTACATATTCAGGTCTTTAGCGACCCGGACCTGTATATCCAGCACGGATGAATCTTTAACTGCTGGAATAGCAAAAAACTCTTGAAATTTTAAGAACAATTACAGAAGAATAAAATAAAGCATATTTTGTTACCTTTTGAAACTTAAAAGGCTTCAATTTGAGCAGATGATTTCACCATCTCTGTCATCGTCAGAGCGCACTTCCACAGTACATTCAACATCTGACTCATTTGCGATCTCACCCATATTCTCAAACTATCGTTTTCAATGACTTCATATTCAATAATTTTGATCACTGGCAGCTAATTCACCACATCCAGTATCAAATGGCATGACATATATATTTCATTGCGTATAGTAATTGCTCTGGAGTAAAGCCATTCAAACCAGTTCAATTTTTGCGGATGACATTCGTTTGTTTTATGCCTGTGGTAATTATGAGTGAAACATCACATCATCATTGTGTATCAAACAGTGCCATCTTGAGGAAAAAAAGATGCATTCCACGTATTGAGTCATCACATATGTAAATATAGTTTTGCAGAAAAAAAAATACATACCTTGGGTCTCTAGCGACCCTATACACTTTTTACAAAAAATTAATCACAAAACAGGCATTCTTTTATAATTACAATTTTTTTTTCTTGTTATATTGTTTATAATGAATAGATTGAGGAATACTACGAAAGCTGATGTCTAACTTTAAAAAATGAAGGAGGGAGAGGGTAGAGAATGACGTACCGGGTCGCTAAAGACCCGATGTATGCATTTAAGGGTTAATATTAGTTAATGCACTGTGAGCTAACATGAACTAACAATGAATTATTGTATTTTTATGAACTAATGTTAACAAAGATGCATAAATACTGTAACAAACATATTTTTCATTGTTTGTTGATGTTAGTTAATACATGAACTAATGTTAACAAATGACACCTTATTGTAAAGTATTACCCAAATTCTTTTAAACATTAATTAATCTTAGAAAATTATAATTTTTAATACGTTTTTAAAAACAAAAGTTGCAACTGTGTTATTTAATGAACTCGAGGTAACATAAACTAACAATTGTTTTTTTTTAAGATGAATAACTTCTGTAGCAAATGTAGGTATTGCTCATTGTTAATGTAATGTTAATATATTAACTAAGGTTAACTAATGAGATCTTATTGTAAAGTGTTACCTATTGGTCTATATAATTGTTTTGCACTTTAATCTGTGTGATTTTTTTTTTTTTTTACTTCAGCCTACATTAAATATTAATCTTGCTGCTGCTTTCTGGATTAATCATAAAGGTTTGATAGAACTGGCTGGAAGACCTGCCAAGAGAGCATTACAATAGTCCAGCCTGGACAGAACAAGAGCTTGAACAAGGAGTTGTGTTGCATGTTCCGAAAGAAAGGGCCTGATCTTCTTGATGTTGTATAAAGCAAATCTGCAGTTTTAGCAATGTGGTCTGAGAAAGTCAGCTGATCATCAATCACAACTCCAAGGTTTTTGGCTGTTTTTGAAGGAGTTATGGTAGATGAGTCTAACTGGATGGTGAAATTGTGATGAAGTGATGGGTTTGATGGAACCACAAGCAGTTCTGTCTTAGCTAGTTTGAGTTGAAGATGATGGTCCTTCATCCGGCAAGAAATGTCTGTTAGAGAAGCTGAGATGCGAGCAGCTATCGTTGGATCATCAGGATGGAATGAGAGGTAGAAGTGAATGTCATCAGCATAGCAGTGATATGAAAAGCCATATTTCTGAATGGCAGACAGAACCAAGTAATGCCATGTAGACAGAGAAGAGAAGTGGTCCAACAACTGACCCCACATACACACACTTTCATAGAAATAGTTATTTTTATACTGTATAAAGTGTATATCCTGTCCCCTCTAAGCCTAATCAATGCCTAGCACATAATCCTAACTGATGTATTTTAACATAGTGATCTAAAGAGTATTTGTATGTATTTCATACTGACAGCATTACGCTGTATAATGTTTAAAGTGGTTATGCTTTATTTTGAATCAAATCCATAAGGAAAGGGAACAGGTTTTTAAATTAACATGAAACAATTCAAACTATTCATTCTTCTTTGAACAAACAAACAGTTCAAAGAAGTCATTAAGGGCGTTTAGGTATTTGGTACCTGGAAATTTGTAATTCGTGAGTTTTCCAATTATGATTATGAAATTGGAAAACTGCATTACAAAATTCCAGATTTTCTAGGATGGTTTTCTCATCATGTTTTTTGAGAAGGCATTGCCTACCTTGTGTTCTTGTAGAAAATGGCACTGATACAATCATACTACAGTATAGGCCGGGGCAATATCTCCTAGCTATAGTTAGGAAACACACATTCATCCACATACAGGTGCATCTCAGTAAATTAGAATGTCATGAAAAAGTTCATTTTTTCTTGTAAGTTATTTCAAAAAGTGAAACTTTCATATATTTTAGATTCATTGCATGTAAAGTAAAACATTTCAAAAGTTTTTTTGTTTTAATTTTCATGATTCGAGCTTACAGCTCATGAAAGTCAGAAATCAGTATCTCAAAATATTAGAATATTTACATTTGAGTTTCAATTAATGACCATCCTTACAGTATAAATTCCGGGTATCTCTTGTTCTTTGAA
>JAFVLL020025708.1:0-21639 GCA_021397915.2 Tor tambroides | reverse complement strand
CGGTATTTAACTGTAAATTTAAGTTAAAACCTAAAACATTGTTACCGTATTTTTTACGGTAGAATTCCGGCAACCACAGCTGCCAGTTTTTTACCATAAATTTTACTGAATTTTTTTTACAGTGTACTGTTAGATGGCAGTGTTTCCTGTCGTAGCTATGCAAGGATTTGATTTCAAACTATACTATACGATTTTAAATTTGTAATTAATCTCAGATTTAACCTCAGAACGATTTCAAAGTAAAAAGAGGTGCTTAAAGTCTGATTTTGTGGTGGTTGTGCTTTAAAATTAAATGATTATAATCTTAATTCAAGTGTTGAAGGATTTTGAAAGCCTGACAGTAATCAGTGTTGAGTACTACTGTAAGGTTAACCCTGCCTGCTTCAAACGTTTCTAAATGATTAACAGTTGAAAAAAATCATTAGAAATTTAGAAAAGTAATCAAAGGTAATCAGTTACATTACTTTAATAAAGTAATTGAAATAGTTACACTACGTATTACATTTTAAATATGGTAACTTGTAATCTGTAACCTATTACATTCCAAAGTAACCTTCCCAACAAAACAAATACAATCTCGTGGCAATATTTGATGTTTTGGCGAATTAATGGCTAATTTGTATTATGTATGTTTTCATACAATCTGCTTCTTGCGCAACAATGACAGTTATGATTTGGGTGAACCTTCATGCTTGCTTTTTCTAAAAATCATCATTTCATATGATCCACATCACTACCTCATAAAACAGTTATGTTTTCCTATGAGATCAGGTTGAAAAAAAACAACAACAGCATAGCAACTACGCAGCAGTGCCCTGGCGACCCTTCACAGAATCCAGGTAATTACTTACTGTTTATTTATTTTTCACGGTATTTCAAACATTGACTTGATTCATGAGATGAACCATATTAATTAACTGCTATATCAGATTGGCAACCATTACTTCCATGTTCATGTGTAATGCAGTGAAAGAGTGTAATATGAATGTAAGTACAAGGTAGCGGATGAAGCTTGTGGAAAAAACCCTGAATCATCCGCTTGGCATCAGTCTAATTTGACTGCCTCCTTACCAACATGAATGTTGCATGAAAATGTTTAGACATGCAAACTTTGACATCAAGCAAATGGGAAGCAGTTTCACTTTTTAAAGTTGGTAAGTCTATTGTTTTTAGTCTACCTAAACAACACAGTGATGGCATTTTATTTCAAGAAATCACGTGACACTCCTGTTACACTGTCTATCAAATTTGACCTTTGACCTTCGGTCACTATAAAAGGCAGTGTCCCTTATTTTTTTTAGATCAAATAATTACATCAAGGGTTTACAAAACCTCCCCCAATGGAGACAAAATGCTAAAATGTATTTAAAATACATTTATTTTGTGCTAAGTATACTACAAATATATTTGCATATTTATATGCTTAATAAAAATAAAAATAAAAATAAAGTCTGCTAAATTGGAACTAATTTTGTATATAATGCACTTTAATTGTAAGGACGTAGTGCTGAAGTCTAACTAAATATATACTGAAGTATATTTGATTGTGCCTGGATTAAACTTGCAATAGTTCCACTTTTGCACACTTTAAATATCTTGCATTTAAGACTGATATTATACAGAGATAATATAATCCTCATTAATAGTGACATTAAAACACATTTTATGCATAGTATTAAGAAATGTGCATTGTGTAATAAAGAAATACTCCAAATAATGTTTAATGATAATTTTATATGAGTAAGTCTTAAGTGATATGTCAGTAGATGTTAATGGATTTGAAGTATACTTAGTATGAAATAAATTTATTTTAAATAAATTATGGCATAGGTATTCTTTTTTTTGTTTTTTTTTTTACTAGGGTCCTCATTCTGTACTATGACTATTTGCCACACAAACTGAAAACTGTGTTTTATATGAGCTGCTTCTTGGTCCTGATTCCAGCTCTGCACATTCACATTCTCTCTCCAACTTCATCAATACATCCTGGAGGGTGTGTTTTTTTTTTAAAACTGTATTAAAGAAGTTTGCATGGTATGCATTTCATGATGCTTCTCCAACATTTTTTTAGGTAAAATAAAATAAAGTAAAATAATTAAATTTCACAAATTTAAAAATAAACAAAAAACTTCAACCTAAAACTTCAACTTCAACCTAGAAATGCATATGTTTTAATTTTATGGAGTATTTCCAATTTATATTTGCCGACAAAACTAATTTCAGTCATTTAAGTGCAATTCTTTGGATGAAAAGGTTTTAAGATGATTGTGGAGTATGTCAAATATGCTTTTATTTAGAACATGGTTAGTGAAACTGTTTTTAGTGTTATAATGTCAAACACGTGAGGTGCTGCTGATAATGGTACTTCGTAGTATCTGTGGAGAGTAGGACACCTACTGGCTAGGGAACAAAGTGAGTTTAACACACTCCATTTCAGGAACTATTTTTGTTGGGGAGAAGAATAGCGACTATAGAAATATAGAAATATAGTAACTTATTATTATTAAGCCTACTTGTTTGTTGTTTTAAACAATATCACATTTGCAATCATTCTGTTGTTTGGAATAGAGTAAGATGCTCCCTTAAAGTTCACCCAAAAATGATCTGCTTTCCCCCAGGGCATCCAAGATGTAGGTGACTTTGTTTCTTCAGTAGAACACAAACAAAGATTTTTAACTCAAACCGTTGCTGTCTGTCAGTTATATAATGGCAGTCAATGGGACCCACGGCTTTGAGAGAGAAAAAAACATACACAGACAAAACCAAATTAAACCATGCGGCTCGTGACGATACATTGAGGTCTTAAGACACAAAACAATCGGTCTGTACAAGAAACTGAACAGTATTTATATAATTTTTTGCCTCTGATCCACCGCAATGTCCAACTGTCCTGAGCGCATTCACAACATCTGGTGCGTGACACGTCAACGTGCTCTGGCATAGTAGACGCATGCGCGGAAGCGATCTGTCGCGCGTATACGTCACTCATTGTTCCACATTTGTTTAGTTTCCTGAGGGACACTGGTATAGCAAATAGGATGTAGAATACAGTTTTGGAAATCATTATTATTAATTAAAGGGGAAGAAGAGAGATGAAAGCCTCCCTTCTAGTTATAGTTTATCTCTGTCTAGCTCCAGTTCACACTCCAGTACAGTAGGTGGCGGTAATGCACCATTGAAGTTGGATGCCAACCGCCATTAAACATCAAGGAAGAAGAAGAAGAAGATCACATCTGTGCATGCGTCTGCTATGCCAGAGCACGTTGACGTGTCATGCACCGGCAGTTGTTAACACACTCAGGACAGTTGAACATTGCAGTGGATCAGAGGTAAAAAATTATATAAATACTGTTCAGTTTCTTGCACAGACCGATTATTTTGTGTTTTAAGACCTCAATGTATCATCACAAGCCGCAGGGTTTAATTTGGTTTTGTCTGTGTATGTTTTTTTGTCTCTCAAACCCGTGGGTCCCATTGACTGCCATTATATGACTGACAGACTGCAACAGTTTGAGTTAAAAACCTTCGTTTGTGTTCTACTGAAGAAACACAGTCACCTACATCTTGGATGCCCTAGGGGTAAGCAGATAAACATCAAATTTTCATTTTTGGGTGAACTATCCCTTTAAGAACAATGAGCAATGTGATATAATTGTATCATATTTAGATATGTTTTGCATGTGCAGTATGATGCTGCATCAGCCAATGTGTGTGTGTCCTTTTTAAGAAATATACACAAAAACTGGGTATTCAACATAATGTCAAAGATCACAGTTTTGAGGTTAATTTGTCTAATTGTCTGTGCCTGGAAAACAGTTTTGATTGACTAAATCCCAAAAATGTTGATATTCAGATGAAATTACTACATTAAGAAGATAATGCTGATGCTATTTTGATGCCATCTGAGCAAGAGAAAAAAAGAAAGAAAGTGGGGGTCATCTTAAATCAATAAGGACAAATTCCTAATGAGCTTTAACTAAAACCATCATAAGCTATTTTCTTTCTTTCTTATTTTTGTTCACTTGTCACTGATTTTGCATCACTGATTTCCAAAATATCACAAAAACAATGCACAAATAAAACCTCCACTGAAACAACAAGCCCACCACACTGTGACAACCCAAAATTAACAATCGCCTCCCAGCAACACACGAGAGCACCTCCTTCTGCGCTTCTGATTAGAGGACTCCACGGCCGGATGATGACTGATGCAACATCCCCCTCTCACAGCCAATCACAGCACAGAAGAGCTCATGACCCTCAGATTTGGCCGTTGTGATGTTGATCAGCTTCATTTGGCTTCTGAATGTTTCCAACTGCTGCTCCAAATGCTTTAATCCAGAGCTGAAGACTTGCTCCAGGTTTCTTGGTATAACAGCTGCAGTTAATGGCAATGAAGCTCACATAAGCCCTCGGAGTTTCCCTAATATCAGTGATCACACGAGCAGCACGAGTCTTAATAACAAAAGGAAATATTTGAGCTTTGGTAGCTTTTAGTAGTTTCGAACAGAAATGAAGTTTATTGCAATATTACTGTAAAACAGCCATGTTTGTTATTGCCATATTTCATATATCTTTGAATTTAAATCTTTGACTTGAACATTTTGGTCTAATTCAAGTGTCTTTATGGGTGAGTCAGTAGACCATTCATTCAACCAATTTACTCAAAAACGGATTCATTTAGGAACAAGATGTTGAAAATATTTGAATGTTTTTAATTCCTGGGAGAGACAAGCTTTATGCCTGCATGGTGAATTGTCCAAAGCTTAGGCTTAATTTTTTTTTTTTCTCTGTAATTACTTTTCAGACAGTGATAAAAGCTGTGCAGGAATATTCAACAAGGCTTCTGGTATAGATACAGTAGCTTTCCATTTGAACACTTTTGGGATGTGATTAGAAGGGATTAATTTGAAATCCTTTAAGCTTCAATGCGGACTGGGCATTTTCCAAAGAGTCATAAAAGATCTGTATTGAAAGGTGATTTGTGTTTTTTGAAAAAATGGATGTTGCTTCAATGTGAATGGATTAATAATGGATTTTTTTTTCTTTAATTTTGCATTGCCAACATACTAAATCACTACATGTGTGTACTAATAATGAAAGATAAACAGGGGAAATATAGGGAAAGCGTTGTATCATACAGTACGTACGCAAAGTTATGCCTTGAATCGTAAATGATTATTTGACATTATTTCATCATCTTTTTGCACACTATTACACTTTCAGAAAAAAGGTACATAAGCTATCCCTTGGCAGTGCTCTTTCAAAAGCTACTAATATGTACACTTAAATTACTATTATGTGTCTTTAAGGTACTAATATGCACACTTAAGGGGTAAATATGGAACAAAGGTGTACTTTGCCGCTGCAATGACAACTTTTGAACGTTTTATTCTGAAAATGTACAAAATTATTGGAGAACTTGACACTTTTAGGATTAGGTTTGAAAGATTTTTAAAATGTAATTAATGCAATTTTAGAAATAAATGTAGGAGATTATTTAGTGTATTTATTGTGCAATTTATAGTCTTAATATAATTATATTTAATTTTTTTTATATTTTATATAATTTCTTATTTTTTCCTTTTCAGTTGTTACTTTGATTTGAAAGTTTCACTAAAATAAATAAATAAATAAAAAAGCTGAAGAATTTTAAATGAATGGAAAAGCATCAGGTTTTATTTTCGTGCAGTGTTGCTCATGTAAACAGAATCAGTTATTATTAGTCATATGGATCTAACGCGGCTCGGATATGAATAATCAAGTTATAATAAGCACAGACACAGGGCTAGGCAATTCCTCATGTATATTTAGTGCACCGTGGGAATTCAGACAGGCTGCTTTGAGCACTTACAGAGACCTTGTTCAAACAGTTGCTGTTTATAAAAGAGGAAAGCAAATGGTAAATGCCTATAGATCCCAGAATAAAGAGAAGTAAAGATAATGAATTCATCACTACATTTAGGTTTAGGAGTTTATATGCTGATCTGAGAGCAGTTTTGGAGATGCCCTGTCTACCACGGCACAGGAAACACACCTGTATGACATGTGGACAAACTCATTTAAATGAACACTTATTCACTTACAGTTGCTTAACTGAATGTATATCATGTCAAAGCAAATATATCCAGGCCTGAAAATCTCATGCTGGTGATTTGCAGAAGTGTAAACTATTCATATAAGTTGGCTACAGATTATTTACTAGTGCCATGCTTTAACAGTTAAGATGCTGATGTCATGCATTGTGAAAATATATAGCTGTTGCTCTGAATAAAACCTTCAAATATTGTTAAATGCACACACCATAAAACTAACATCTCAGGGAGTCCAGCAGATGGCAGTATTGCAGTTTATTGTATTCAAATGTTCATCTATTGGGCTCATATGGAAAGCTAAACAATGTTTGTTATGCCCTTTTAATGGGTTAATTATCATGTTTGCATGTTACATGCATCCATGTGTTAGGAGACCCTGAGAGATTCTCTACATGACGAATCATCTCTTTACGGTTTATATAATAGGCTTCGGTGGTCTTTTATATGTGCTGTGGCTCACAACACAGGTGATGGCGCCAGGGCCATCACGTCCTCTGTGTGAGCGGTTCTTCATCCAGCGTAATCCTGCTTGAGCCACATCTGATCTCCTGTGATAGCACACAATTCCCAACAACAACACCGCCTTAGATGTCATGTTCATTGACAGATCAGAGCGCTGATAGTGTGTTCTTGTGTTTGTGGTTTGAATGGACTAATAAAAGCGCTGACCTCTGGGAGACATCAGTACTGCTGAAAGTCAAGCAGACCACCCGTTTGTCCACTACCAGTGTCCTGCGAGGGCATCAGGAGCACTAATTTTCTTCAAGGACCTGATGCCTTTTTGCCGTTTACAGCTTTAGCTTACCACACTGATGTTAATTATAGTTTATAGCCTATATTTAATGCCACAACACATAATAATACGGTAGAGGTGATGTATTGGTGGTTAAATTAGCATAAACCGGTCTTATTCTCCCAGTTATAAATGGAGAAAAGCAGTAAATAGGTGCCATCCATCATCTTAACCTTGACCGTGGCCGTCTAAGACAATTAGTTCTGAAAAAAATCTGAGCAGTCCCTGTTGAAAAAAACAGCATATGCTGGTTAAGTATGTTTTGAACCATGGCAGCTGGTTTGAGTTGGTTTAAGATGGTCCTTAGTTGGTCATGAGCTGATTGTGAGCTGGTCCTGAGCAGGAGCTAGTTGCTTAGGACCAGCACATGACCAGCTTAATCCAGCTCATAACCAGCTCATGACCAGCTTTCAATCAGCTCATGACCAACTAAGAACCATCTCATAACCAGCTTATAACCAGCTCATGACCAGCTTGCTACCAACTTATAACCAGCTCATGACCAACTAAGAGCCAGCTCATAACCAGGTTGCAACCAGCTCATGACCAACTAAGAGCCAGCTCATAACCAGGTGGCAACTAGCTCATGACCAACTAAGAACCAGCTCATGACCAGCTTACAACCAGCTCATGACCAACTAAGGACCAGCTCAAGACCAGCTTACAACCAACTAAGAACCATCTCATAACCAACTAAGGACCAGCTCATGTCCAGCTTATAACTAGCTCATGAGCATCTTACAACCAGCTCATGACCAACTAAGAACCATCTCATAACCAGCTTATAACCAGCTCATGACCAACTAAGAACCAGCTCATGACCAGCTTATAACCAGCTCATGACCAACTAAGGACCAGCTCATGATCAACTAAGGACCAGCTCATAACCAGCTTATAACCAGCTCACGACCAGCTAAGATCCAGCTCATAACTAGCTTACAACCAGCTCATGACCAATTAAGAACCAGCTCATAACCTGCTTATAACCAGCTCGTGACCAATTAAGAACCAGCTCATAACTTGCTTATAACCAGCTCGTGACCAGCTTACAACCAGCTCATGACAAACTAAGAACCAGCTCATAACAGAATCAGAATCAGAATCAGAATGAGCTTTATTGGCCAAGTATGTTTACACATACGAGGAATTTGTTGTAGTGACAGAAGCTCCACAGTGCAACAGAAAGACAGCAACAGGACAGGACACAGATAATAAAAGAATAATATACAAATATCCAAATAGGCAATATACAAAACAGCAAAAACACAATATATAATATAGACAATTATGTATGTACAGGTCAAGTATGTGCAAATTTGAAATGAGAAATAAAATAAAATAAGTGAGTGTGGTGAATGATGCATGTGACACAGTTGTGTGTTCCGCTTATTGTCGAAAGTGTTCATGAGATGGATTGCCTGAGGGAAGAAACTGTTTCTGTGTCTGGTCGTTCTGGTGCTCAGAGCTCTGTAGCGTCGACCAGACGGTAACAGTTCAAAGAGGGAGTGTGCTGGATGTGAGGGGTCCAGAGTGATTTTACCAGCCCTTTTGCTCACTCTGGAACCAGCTTATAACCAGCTCATGACCATCTTACAACCAGCTCATGACCAACTAAGGACTAGCTTAAACCAGCTCATAACCAGCTGCCATGCTTCAAAACATACCAAACCAGCATATGCTTTTTTTTCAATATGGGTGTTCCATATCAATAACAAAAACAACATTATTTAGATCCTCAAAAAGGGTTTGACAGTTAGTTTGGTCAGATTGTTGTAGGCTACCAAACTTCATACCCTATAAGTTCATTTACCTGGGCACTGATTATTACTTCCAAATGTCATTGACATGACATACCACATTTAACGTGAGAGCCGCAGCAGAGGAAAAGATTTTCAGTAAATAAAGTTATTTTTGGGCCTGTTTCTTACTTAATGCTGTTTATGGTGATAGGAGAACTTGGTACAGTTATGTGTACCACTACAGTTTGAAGATACTTTTATGGAGTATTCATAATTTTGGAACTTGTCAGTTTTAACTCTTTTTCACTTTCATTATATGGAAAAAACAACAACAACTGCTTGGATATCCTTGGGTAAACTGTTCGATTAAATAATGATACTGTTCTTGTTCATTATTTTATCAGCATTACATTTAGCAGCAAAATATGAGCAAAAAAAATCTCACAGATTGCAGATCCTTGTCTAATGTGAGCTCTTCTTCAAGCGGCTCCATGATGTTAAAGAGGTTGGACAGAATCGGTGACCTGTGATCAGAACGGAGCGGTAATGATGAGCTGAGCATTACCTCTTTACAAGGTGAGTGCTATGTTGAGCAATGTCACTGCTTTCTTTACTCAGTGTCATACTAAGTTGGGTGTACTGTGTAAATATTTAATGTAGGCACGTAGGAAATATGGACTGGATACCAGATATATTGATTGGAATATTACACCTCAGTGTAGTGAGGAGCTGTATAAGATTCTGCTGAGCTCAACTTGATTGCCATTACACAGAGTAAATCATTTCTAGGCCGGATTGACCATTCTCTGAAAATGGTTTTGTCCTTATAACTTAAATGCTGATGTAAATATAGCATGTTGAACTTGCAAAATATAGTTTCTTAAAATGAAATGATATAAATAAACAAATATTCTCTAAATATGTTAATGATTAAAGTTTTAATTTTCCTTCACAAATGGCACCTGCTCTGATTGGTCAGTAAATTTGATTGCATCTGCAAAGGTTTTTGAGAAATCATACAAGCAATAGATGCATACAGACCTGTTTCCCATTATTGTCTTTCTGCCTTTGAAGAATCAAATGTTAATAAAATAAATAGTCTTCAGTCATGCTTGATCTTTTGACTGTGTGAACACCTCTGGGGTTTGTATTTGAAGATGGGTGAGTGACAAGCCATCACATCAGGGCAGTGAATGATCTGTAGCGTTCAGCAGAAGATTATTACGCTGTCCGATGGGAGCTCATCATCACAAGTAAAACAAATGCTGTTTTCTGAAAGAATAATTAAAGCATGTTCAAACACTTTAATCAACATCGACTTGATCTTTTGAGTGCTTTGCCCTAAAGCTATAATAGCCTGTACAGACTAAACAAGCTAGCCCTGGATATGAGGGGATAATATGACGTTCAGACATTGCTTGCAGATTGCCGATTACTCCATATTCTTTGAATCCAATAAAACAGTTTAAATAAAACATAATTTATATTATAGTCATAGAGAAGATGAAAACACTTTTAATTAAATTGCGAACAATACATTTAGCATTTTACCAGATTTTACTACTGGAATGAAGGCATTTCAAGAAACCTCCAGTCCCTCGCATAAAGCTATGGGATGATTTCTGAAGACTTAGATAAATATATCACTTGTGTGCTATATTCCATGTAGGATTAGAAAAATGTAAGCTTTTGATTTCATGTTCAAGAGACTCAGTATGGAGTGTCTATGTTGCGATGTTCAGGCAATACACTGAGCATGACCCAGGCGGAGCTCTATTCCTTCAGTGAATTTTGGTGCGGACAGTATTGTCTTTTGGGAATTCTTCTGGAAAATTTAAAAAAAGGGAAGGAGCTCAAACCCTGAGGGGAAGAGTGCTGTAATCCATGAGTGCACTGGAGACAATGATCCAAAACATACAGCAAAAAGCCCCTCAGGGTAACATCACATCAAAAAGGTTAATGTCCTTGAGTGACCCTGACAGATTCAGGATCCATATCCAACTGAGAATCTTTTATTTGTCTTTTTTTATTTCACATTTCATTTCTCACAGTTCGTCCACCACTACACCCTTAGCTATACTTAAAATATGAAAACGGTTAAAAATGATTTATAAAGGTCTCTCAGTTTCCTCCACAACCACTGCTTTTGCTCCTAATAACGTCCTTTAGTAAGCAAGTTAGCAAATTTAGAGTAACATAAGTTAGCATACTCTATTTACCAATAGACAACAGCATCAGCGAAGAGCTTAAGATGAAATATGAGACACTGAATGTGTGAAGAAAACAAAGAAAAACAGAAAAGGTAAATATCACTTTACAAACAATCACTTTACAATGGGCAGGCACTAATCATGTTTTGAAAAAGAAATGTCATGACATACTACTATATACATACGCATAGATCAAGTGATACTATCAGAATTTATTCAGTCATCTATTAAAATGAAATATTTAAATTAGAAGTACATAAATAAACTTTGACAGGACTTAAACAATGTATCGTATATGAGGTTTAAGATTTTTATGGTGCTTTTCAAGCCTGAAACCAGTAACCACAGATTTATAACTGGGGGTTTAACACTCAGCCACTGAAAAGCTCATATATGTGACCCTGGACCACAAAATCATTGTCTACATTGTTTACGTTCAGTGGATCCGTAATCGTAAAATTACAGTTGAACCGCTGAAGTCACATGGATTATTTTAACAAAATCCTTGCTACGTTTCTGGACTTTGATCGTGGTAGTTCCCTTGCTGTCTATGGAGGATCAGAGAGCTCCCAGAATTCATCAAAAATATCTTAATTTGTGTTCCAAAGATGAACGGAGGTCTTACAGAATTTTCGTTTTTGGGTGAACTATCCCTTTAATATCCTAATGAACTTTGGCATTAAAAAATTGATCATGTATACCCATACTGTAGCAATAGCCAAAAATACATTGTATGGGCCATACAATGTATTTTTGGCTATTGCTACAAATATACGCGTGCTACTTAAGACAGGTTTTGTGGTCCAGGGTCACATTTGGTGACCAATCTGAATATTACTGAGGGACACATCAGTTCAACAATTCTTTTATCGTATGATGTAAATCAGTTAACTTCAGACATAAATGGTACTACTATTTAGAATGTGCCACAAAGATTTGTACATTTTTTCCACGACTGAACCATGATTGGACATACTAAGACACAAATCACACCTGGGCAACAGTATTATTTGGTGATGAACACTGTTTCTCCTTCCTACGTGATCATTATTTGTGACCCTGGACCACAAAACCAGTCTTAAGTGTAAATTTTTCGAAATTGAAATTTATACATCATATGAAAGCTGAATAAATAAGCTTTCCATTGATGTATGGTTTGTTAGGATCAGACAATATTTGGCCGAGATACAACTATTTGGAAATCTGGAATCTGAGGGTGCAAAAAAAATCAAAATATTGAGAAAATCGGCTTTAAAGTTGTCCAAATGAAGTTCTTAGCAATGCATATTACTAATCAAAAATGAAGCTTTGATATATTTACGGTAAGAAATTTACAAAACATCTTCATGAAACATGATCTTTACTTAATATCCTAACGATTTTTGGCATTAAAGAAAAATCGATAATTTTGACCCATACAATGTACTTTTGGCTATTGCTACAAATATACCCCAGCGACCTAAGACTGGTTTTGTGGTCCAGGGTCACATTTTATTTCCCTGCCCAGCGAAGTTTGGCTTGTTTGTGGTGGGACCAATACGGAGGTTGAATGTGTTTACTGAAACACATTCAGAATTCAGTCACCATGATGGTGTGCAACATGGCTGAATCACACGACGGCTGTTTTTTCCTGAGATATTCCACATGGATGAGTGGTCTGAAATGTGTTGTCAGTTCTAATGATATTTTGAGTCATTAAATCTGGGCCACAGATTGGATGAATAGAAACTCACATCTTTGGACTACATAAAACCAAATAATGATTGACTCATTTATAATTTCAACTATTAAATCTATTTGTGGGATGCTTTTTGAGGTGAATTCCGTTCACTGTCTCACTGAATAAAAGCTTTCTTTAGCCTTACTGGAGTTACTGGAGGACGTGATTCAAACGTTCAAGGATGTTTATTTGTCCCAGGGGTTTTCCCTCCAAAACTATTTGCTCCAAACTATTTGTTCCCAAGAGTCCAGACACAAAATGAGGTTCCCTCATCACTCTGACATATTCATTTACACAGCAGGACAGGGAAAAAACTCATTTACTGTTGGGTCATTCAGATGCTGGTCTGAGAAGTGAACTTGATAGAAAGTGTGTGGACTAGAAACAGCAAAGTGATTTGTCAATCCTAAATGTTATTTCAGAAACTATGCATAAATATATGAGCAAATTACATCAGCATAATAATTTCTAGTTTAAAATTCAGTTTTTTTAGTATAAATCTGTGGTGCTTTGTTATTAACGTAAAGGAGAATACTGCATTTTCTATATAAGTGGACAATTAAAATATATACATAGATTTTTATAGTGACTACAGACTTTTAATTTTGCAGTCTATTTGAAGATGGCATACAGTAAATGCAATATAATAATCGGTGCAAATACAGTCTGCCTCTAGTTGCCTTAATTCTATAAGATGTCTTAATGAGTAAATCATATCACACTTTATTTTAAGGTCCAATTCTCGCTATTAACAAATCATTAACTACGACTTTTGCCTCAATAAACTCCTAATTTGCTG
Source organism: Tor tambroides (assembly GCA_021397915.2). Lineage (NCBI taxonomy): Eukaryota > Metazoa > Chordata > Actinopteri > Cypriniformes > Cyprinidae > Tor > Tor tambroides. The sequence continues at coordinate 8,283 of JAFVLL020025708.1, read as the reverse complement.
CTTGTTAATAGTTAGTAAGGTAGTTTAGGTATTGGGTTAGGATTAGGGATGTACAGCAGAATATGGTCATTCAAAATATGTGCTTTAAAAGTACTAAAAATACAGCCAATGTATTAATAATAGGCATGCTAATAAGGGAAAGGGAAGTGGTGTGTGGCCAAGTATGGTGACCCATACTCAGAATTTGTGCTCTGCATTTAACCCATCCAAGTGCATGCACACAGTAGTGAACACACACCCAGAGCAGTGGGCAGCCAATGCTGCAGCACCCAGGGAGCAGTTGGGGGTTCGGTGCCTTGCTCAAGGGTCTCACCTCAGTCGTGGTATTGAGGGTGGAGAGAGCGCTGGATATTTACTCCCCCCACCTACAATCCCTGCCGGACCTGAGACTCAAACCCACGGCCTTCAGGTTACAAGTCCAACTCTTTATCCATTAGGCCACGACTGCCATAAGCAACTAGTTAATAGTGAGAATTATTCTCTGTACTAAAGTCTAACCCATATCTGAACTTAAGTTTCACTGACATTTGCAATGGCACCCACCCACCCACCCACCATCACTACACCTCAATAAGAAAGAAACCTCAATAACCTCAAATTGCTTTTTAAGCCCGTAACCTTTTAAAATTGCAATAACCAAATTGCGATCAAATTGCAATGACCTCAAATAGCCAGTTTGAGTCATTTTGGCAACCCAGCACTAGGTAAAAAAGGACAAACCCTGGGTTCCTATAATTATTGCATTGCGAGTTACTTTAAACACTTACTGCGGCTAGATTATGAACATATTTCATCCAAATCCTCCAAACCCGTCAGGACAGAAATAACAGCTCTGTGTGCAGTTTGTGGGTGGAGAAAGAGATGCATTGGTCAGCTGCCAAAGAAAAGATCATTTCACCCAAATAAAACTACTGATAATTAGAGAAATCAGTATGGATATGAAGCCAAACATAGTGCTGAAAAAAGAAGCCTTCCCTGCAAAAGTGTCTTGTCTCAGTCTCATTTGCGCTACGTAAAAACACACCTGGAAGACTCTGATGCGATCTGGCAAAAGGTGCTATGGTTTGATGAGATCAAAATTGACTCCAAGCAAAAAACACACCATAGTTACAGTGAAGAATGGTAGTGGCAGCATTATTCTCTTCAGCCGGAACTGTGCGATTGGTCAGGATTGAAGGGAAAATGGAAGCTGCCAAGTGCATCCAAATTTTTTAAGAAAACCCATGGATGGACTTGAAGAGAACAGTCCATTGCCACTCACCACGGAATTCCCCAATCTGGGTGTGCAAAGCTAGTACAGACACATCCAAAACGATTAATGTAATTAAAACAAAATGTGGCTCTATGAAGTATTAAATGAGGGAACTGATGACTTTTCCAACCCTGTTATTTTAGTTTTGGAATTTTTTTTTTTTTTTAATTATCAGAACTGGCCTTTTTCTTTCATCAGTTTGATGTTGTAAGGCAAAATTTGTAACTAAAGCTGGAAAAGTTTTTTCTTTTCTTTTTGGAATAGGTTTGATTCCAGGCTGTACGACAAGTAAAGTAACTCTTTCAAAGGGGAATGATGATTTTCTATAGACTAGGTATATGCTCTGTTTGCATATGTTCAAATGGAGCATACAACAAGCTTAGCGCATGTATACGCTATACTAAATGTTATGAACGGATATTGCATATCCATTAACCTGTAAGAGAAGACAAGAAAACTCATTCATGCAGTCAGAATCAGTATGTTCTCACATGTTCAACTGGTCATAAGTAATTCCAAATAGGAGTGTGCTTTTCATGCAAAATTATGTCTTCAGGAATGCTATAATTTTGTTTGCTTATTAAGACACTGAGAATATCATGCAAGAGATCATGTAAAGAGTTAGATTGTGTTACATTTTAAGAAATAATTTAATGTTCAAATGAGGCACATAAACTATGCTGTTGGAAGAACATATGTATTTTGCATTCTAAAGATAATGCTTTTCAAAAACATCAACACCACCACCAACAAAAACTAATCATTTATTTCTTGCTGGAGGTTATTTCTCTCATCTCTATCAGCTTGCAATGAACCTATTTGTTAATGACACACATAATATGTTCCTCTGAAACCCTCAACCTCCCCCAGCTCCACCTGTCTAGATCTGCAACAGGCAATTTCATTTATGCTGCACAGCAGTGGCAGGGCTACAGTCTCACCACAGATTGTCTGTATATTTATTGGCAGTTGCAAGTCTCTATATCTGTGCAGCAGCAGTAGCAGCAGCAATAACAACTGCAGCAACAATAACTGCAGCAGAATAGCAGCATGCATAGCATGTCTGGGACGAGATTTACTGAAAGGGCCAAATTAGCATGAGACCACAATTCCATAAAAGTGCTAAAAAGAAGTCGAAAATTCTGCATGTGACCCACTGGAAATGCGCAAATTAAAGAACACAGACACAATTAGCTCATTTCCATAATGACCAACGCAATCTATTGAGCAGCGCAAATTAGCAACTAATGCAGCCATGTCAAGCACAAAATGTGTTAAGTTTTTTTTGACTGTTAATTAATAGTGCTTTACCAGTCGAATGACTACCACAAACCTTAGTAAATCATGTTGCATGATTATTTAAATACACTCCTCCCAAATGTTTGCGTATAAAAGGAAACCCTGATGATTTTTTAAAAGCTGGCAGCTATTCAGTCAAGACCAAAAACATATCAATTAGCATAAATTGCACAAATTATTCAAGAGAGTTGTCATGAAACAAATATATATATATATATATATATATATATGTGACCCTGGACCACAAAACCAGTCTTAAGTGTCAGTTTTTCGAAATTTAGATTTATACATCATCTGAAGGCTGAATAAATAAGCTTTCTATTGATGTATTGTTTGTTAGGATAGGACAATATTTGGCTGAGATACAACTATTTGAAAAACTGAAGTCTGAGGGTGCAAAAAAATCAAAATATTGAGAAAATCGCCTTTAAATTTGTCCAAATGAAGTTCTTAGCAATGCCTATTACTAATCAAAAATGAAGTTTTGATATATTTATGGTAAGAAATTTACAAAACGAGGGTTGAGAACCAGAAGGGCGTAAGTGACATTTTTGGTGAAATGGAGATATATACATCAATTGAAAGCTCTTAATGAGCTCTTTCTACTGGCAAAAGTACTGTCTTCCATGAGTGTACAAATTTGTATTATAAACAATTGAAATCAGTACACAAAGTCAGATCAAACTATGGTAAAATTTTTGTTTTGGCTCTCCTGTAAAGTTGGTGAAATGTCACTTACGCCCTTCTGGTTCTCAACCCTCGAAAATATCTTCATGGAACATGATCTTTACTTAATATTCTAATTATTTTTGGCATAAAAGAAAAATCGATCATTTTGACCCATACAATGTATTTTTGGCTATTGCTACAAATATAGCCCAGCGACTTAAGACTGGTTTTGTGGTCCAGGGTCACATATATAGTGGTGCATGGTACAGTCAAAGCACAAATCTTAGATTTTAGTTTTAAATATATTTAACTATAGTTTAAATTTTAACTGTAACTGTATACAACAATATCATAATTTTGACCTAACAATCTTTAGACTTAATATTTAACTCATATTTAATTTAATTAAACTGTCTAAATTAAAAATGAACTGTCTAAAAATATAATTAGAATTGTCTACTCAGCAGTTTTTGGGTCTGTCTTGTGTACTTCTGTCTGGTCTGGCTTGGCCACCAAACCGGACAGAAATAGGCTACGGCGGACAGTTAAGACTGCTGAGACGATCATTGGTGCACCCCTGTCTGCCCTTCATAACCTTCAGAGTGAGGAAATGAGCAGGCAAAATCATTTCTGACCCCACACACCCGAGGCACAAACTCGATGAACTACTTCTCTCCAGCCAGTCCAACTAAACAGTGTAATGCAATATAAAACATCTGTGCAATATGTAAATTCATATTTAGACCTTTATAACCCCATGTGTGCACTATTCAGTCCACGGTAACACTTTATTTTTCGGTTACATCTATTAGTTGCTTATTAGCATGCATATTACTAGAATATTAGCCATGTATTAGTGCTAATTAAGCACATATTAATGCCTTATTCTACATCCCTAATCCTACCCAATACCTAAACTTAACAACTACCTTACTAACTATTAATAAGCAGCAAATTAAGAATTTATTGAGGGAAAAGTCGTAGTTAATAGTTAACAAGTGTTACCTATTCTAAAGTGTGACCATGTCAAAAAACTCTCATTAGAGTATTAGTAGACTGTCTACTTCATATCTGCTAACTCTTTATTGTGAGGGTCTCCCAACATACACTCTACTGACTGTAAGTAACTTTGCAAGTACATGTCAACTTATTCTAACCCTAACCCTACCAGTCAATTAATACACTACTAGCACTCTAATGAGAGTTAGTAGAAATGTAGGTGCAAAGTTACTTATAGTCAACAGAATGTGTTAAAAGGACCATCAAAATAAAGTGAAACCGCTATGGGTCATATCTTATTTGATATGCATATTTATATTTTCCATATTTAAATTATCTGTACAGACTCATGCCTCTCTGTATTTTTTTTTCTCTGTGCACATTGCTGTATACAACAACTCTCTACTGCACATGCATCATATTTGTGTTATTGTGCTTTTGTTATGTAAATATCTGCATCCCAAATTTTGCACACACAACCCTGTTACCGAATTATCTCCCAGTTACTAAAAACATAATTCAAAGACAAACAAATAAACTTCTATTTTATCTGTTTTACACAAATTGTAGTATTGACATTGACTGCATTCATCAAGCTCAAGCGCATTTTCCCACCTGGTTTCTTGCACACCTGTTGTAGGTTTTTATTTATTCAAGATCATGAAAACTAGAAGAGCCCTAGAGCAGATCCCCCGCGAAGACCTTAGATGGCCATTAGCACAAATCCTCAGTAAAGACCACAAGAACCAGATGAGTCCTCTGCACACCCTATGTGGCTAGCTGTATTCATTCTTCAAGCAGAAGGAACTGTATGAATGTTCTGAGTGATGACAGTCCACAGTGTTGCAGCCTGGAATTAAGCCACACCATGTTGGTTTTGTCTGCCCAGAGGAGAACTGGCCCCCCGACTGCGTCTGGTTTCTTCCAAGGTTTTTTTCTCCATTTTTGTCACTGATGGAGTTTTGGTTCCTTGCCAACTATCGCCTTTAGGCTTGCTTTGTTGGGAACACTTAATATTTGGCAATATTGTCGACTTGATTACACAGACACAATTTTATAAGAACAGAACTGAGCTGGATGATGACATCACTGAATAAATGATGAACTTGCTTTAACTGAAAAATGGACTGTTTACTATTGTCCTCTTTTTAGAGCTGCTTTATATCAGAATTGAATTGTGTTTGCATTATTGAAACACTAACACTATAAAGCTGCTTTGACACAATCTGTATTGTATGAAGCGCTATTTAAATAAAGGTGACTTGACTTACAGGACTTCAGTCAGGTGCAGAATGCAAATATTCTCAGAGTCTATATTAAACAACGGTCATTCGAGGAACTGGTGTGAGGGACTGTTCCTGAAGCCTTTTTAAAAAGGAACCCCTGTGAAATTTATAGCTTTGATGTTGCATTTTGTATTTATTTTTATTGTTAATATAGAATCTCTTGTGGTTTTTGTTAAGCTTTTCTCTGTATCAACAGATTAATGGTTTTCATTTCATTTCAGCCATATCCATCACTGTATTGATTGGCTAGTTTGTTGGGGTGTCATATTATAGTATGATGTATTGACCCACAAAAATATGTATCAACTTCAGAGTGACACTCAGTTACTCAGATTCAGTTTCGTTCACTCCAGTAAAACAGACGGCCCAGGCTATAATTGTGGTCTCTAATCGGTAAATATAGTTTTATTTCCTGAAGACAAAATACTTTACACAAAACACCAAACAATGACAGACACAGTGGACCAGAAATGTTAAGCAAATTCAGACTGTCTTTTATTTGAACTTATCGCCAGTCACCACTTCATGAGGTGCATCTCAGGAAAAAAGTTCACGCACGATGCATGCGCCATGACCTGCTAACGTAGAGGCCAGTGTGCATCTCCTCTGTGTGTAAATACAGCGCCTTCCGGGTTCTCTGTCTGTACACTGGCCTCTACGTTAGCAGGTCATGGTGCATGCGTCGTGCGTGGTCTGAGGCATGTTTCGTTTTTACACATACGTCATGGTCTGCTCGTGAATTCGTGAACGCGCTTGCAGGAAGTGTCACAGAGGAGAAGAAAAAGTTGATATTTTGTTTTCTTTGCACACAAAAAGTGTTCTCGTTGCTTCATCAAATTCAGATTGAACCACTGATGGCAGATGGACTATTTTGACGATGTCTTTCACACTTTTCTAGGCCTTGACAGTGTTATTTACTTGGCAGTCAATGGGACAGTCACAAGCCTCCCTGTTTTCATCCAAAATATCTTAAATTGTGTGGGGGTAAGTGACTAATGACAAAATTTTCATTTTGGGGTGGAGTAACCCTTTAATTACAGTGTGCTGCAGTTCCATTTTCACTACCAATTTACATTGGAAAATTCTGGGGCGACCTGCCCATACAGACAAGCCGTGGCTGATTTCTTCCTCCAAACCCATAAATGCATTTGTAAGTTCAGTCTAGGCATGTACATTAGTCATCTCAACAAATACATCTGGTCTTGTGAGAGTATATCTGATAGATTCCTGTTGAATTCATCTTTATGCCTGCAATTTGGAGTTATCCATACTCATTACACTCTTCATAGTCTCAGCATCAGATGGCACACCTACAGACCGCCCACAGTCTGTTCACAGACCATATGATGCATAATGCCAACAAAACTGAGCACATATGAGGAGGAACTGGTCACTGTATTTAGAAAAATGTGTTAGTGGCATCAAATCAAGATTTTTGTTAGAGACATTTTGTAGCGCTTACTCCATGATATTTTTGGATGGACAAAGAGTGCGGTAACACTTTATTTCGATAGTCCACTTTAGACATTCTACTAACAGTAAGTAACTTTGCAACTACATGTCAACTAGCAGTCATTAGAGTATTAGTAGACTGTCTGCTTAATATCTTCTAACACTTTATTTTGATGGGTCCATAACATACAACATACTGAGTATGAAAAACTTTGCAAGTATATGTCAACTTATTCTACTAACCCTAAACCTACCCTACTGAGAGTTAGTAGACATGTAGTTGACATGTAGTTACAAAGTTACTTATAGTTAGTAGAATGTCTAAAGTGGACTATCGAAATAAAGTGTAACCAAAATTGCAAAGTCTACACATGGTTCTGCTATTAGGGTATCAATTATTTCAGATAAACCCACTCCTCAACATCACATACAAATAAAATGAACTGTGGTTGGATGTTTTATATCGGTCAAACAATGTCTTTCTGTCTAAGCTGGCCAAAAACAGATGCAACATGGACTTCATTGCAATAGTCAAACACCTTGCTTTGTCATACTAGACAACAAATATCATACACATTTGATCATGTTTGAAAAATTAAACTACTATCAGCTGTTGTCCTTTACTTACTGGTTGTTGTGATTGGACAGGTCAGCATGGCCCAATTAGCCTCTGCTGGTAGATATTGCAACTAGTTCTAATTTGATGTCCATTGAAAATCTGTGTATTTCAAATAAACAAATATTAAATGTCTGAACTTTAAATGTGGATGAGTCAATCTGTATCTGTCATAAATTGACTGTTAGTTTGTTAGTCTTAAGGCTATTCTATATATTACTTGGGGACGTGTCTTCCGGAAACCAGCGGGCTTGAGTTACTCTTTCTTGCTAACGAACATTCCACCCACCTCAAATGACATCTGAGCTAAATGCAGGTCGGATCTGAGAGCAAAGAAGTTGACCAGCTGAATACTGTGATCATTTTACAAAGCAATAAAGTCTGGGAACCTTTTTTTCCGAAGTCACTGATTCCATCTACAAAGATGAAAATAAATGATCAGTCAACCCCTCATAACAAGCAGACTTGTCACCTTTGAGGACCAATTCTATCTCTGTATAATCTTATTTCTATGACCGATAAGACAGCATAATTGTTCAAGGAACATTTTACTCTTGCTGATTTACTCAAGAAAAACTGCTTAATTTATCAGACCAAAATTTTTTGGGTCATCCCTATGTAGAACTTTAGAGCCAAGAGTCCGTCACACACACCCAGCCTAACAGGACAACACATTCCTTGAATTGACGGAGCCTGTCTTCCACGTTGTG
>JAFVLL020025707.1:0-51878 GCA_021397915.2 Tor tambroides | reverse complement strand
TACTGTAAGAATAAATAAAAATTGTTTGTATGCATTCAAATTATTAGACATGCTAAAACACAGAATTTGGTAACAATAAAACATAAGGTGAGGGGGAAAAAAATAAAACATTTCATACGGCCCTAAACATTATGTAATTTTTGTTACACTTTTAATAAATTAATGTTAAATTGTATATTCATGATTTTAATTAATTAGACATGCTTTTTGATTAATAAAATTTAATTTGACCATTAAAAAGGAGTCCAGAAAAATTAAAACGGAAAAAAACGGAATCCAAAAAAATTAAAACGGAAAAAACAGAATTTAGAAAAAAATAAAACTGAATTTGGGAAAAAATAAAACGGATTTCACAGGGCCCTAACTAAGGTGATGCAGTTACCACGGCTTATGTCTAGTAAGCAAGAGCTGTGAAGCATACTTCTTGTTCTATTGCATGATTACCCTGTTATTACCATATAGCCTTGCACTATTACCCTAACCTAGATTTGACAAGGTGAATTGTTATAATTGATGTAATGATAAACTTGGTATAATTTAGCAAATGAGACAAACTTTTATGTTACCATTTACTGACTGTAAACAGTCCACTTTGATTGGAAATGGCAGAGTGACTGACATAAATGACCAGCCAGGCAGAATATATTTGATCAAAATACAGCAAATTGTGAAATATTACCATTTAAAATATAATTTATTCCTGTGATGGCGAATCTGAATTTTTACCAGCCATTATGTCAATCATCAGTCGCGTGATCCTTCAGAGATCGACTACTTCACAAACATGAAACAAATTTTTAATATATAGCTGTATTGATTGATATCTCGTTTATTTGTTAACAGCTGCATCAAACAAACTTTTAAACTCAATGTCACAATTGTCAGTCCACAACTTCTAGTTCTTCTTTAGACAGTGTCAATAGATCACAAGTGGTGTTATTAGTGTAAACACAACTTTGTTTCCAGGTGGTCTGATAAACCTCTCACCTGAATATTCCTTGGAATCTTCTGAGCCTAATAAGCCCAAAGAATTACATTGAGTCAAACAATCAGGCTTTGTGTTTTAAAATAAATACACTGAGCAACGATGCCCTTTTAGCATTACAGTCTGTGCTTTTAAGACCTGCTCGCTTTTCCAGTCTGACTCGCTGGGCCCTTTTGAACCAGCACAATGGTTTTCCCAGCTCTCCTGTGATCACGCACTGTGAGCTTGATGGACAGCTTGGCACAGGTTGAAAGCCGTATGGAAATTATGTGATTTGGGAGATTTGAAATGCTTACATGCGAAGAGGGGTTCAGTGAGTCCATGCAGATTAACTGATTGGATACCAGGCCATACCCATCATGGGTTTCTCCATTTGACCGATTTCCCCCGCTAATCGGGCGGGACCAGAATTGGGTCGGTTTTTGAGGAATGTGAATGCAGACGATCTTAAAGTGCTTAATCCTTGTGTGGTTGTCACAACAAGATTGTCAGAGCGAAGTGTGTGTCTTAACCGAGAATAGCTCTGACCTCATTATACATAAAACTTCCCCTGCAGGTTACTTGTCACGTGAGTTGCACCAGGAGACTCGGTTTAGAGCGACCCATGCACCATTTTCAATTTTAATAAAAGGTGAAGTGTTATGAGGTGCTTTTGATTTGTCTTAGTCATTTTGAAGTAAAAAGAGTCGTTGGCGAGAAAATGAAACTGAAATGAACAGCAAATCAGGTCATTTACATGTAGGAGCATGTTGTTGTTGGGTTTTTTTTTTCATTATGACCAGTAATATCAAGTTAGATTTTTTTTTTTTTTTTTAAGAAAATTATATGTAGAATTATTTCTTTCAGTTTAACCCTTGTGCTGTGCTAAAAATCCTTCACCTAATTTGGTGTTCCTGGTCAAAAATGGCCTACCTTTTTAAAATTGCTTGTAAATCTTTCATTATGCTATATTATCACCAAACTGTGGATTTAATCTTTTATCAACTGGTTTTCTTTCAATTAGCACAGGTTTGGCATTTCTTTTTGGGACTGATTGATAATAGGCCTCATTGATCTGAGCTTATGCACCTCAGTTTTTGGATAAAAACAAACAAATAAGCAATCAAACAAACAAAAAATGTAATTTGTGGATGATTTTGGAAATATTCATTCAATACATAAGTTCAGATCAAAAGAAATACAAACTCTGTGCTAACTGAAAGAAAACAAATTAATAAAAGTCTGAATCCAATATTTGGTCATAATTTGGAAGTTATTGTTGTCAATAGAATAGAATTGCAGTCTCAAAATGAAACAAAAACAGTTGTGTAAATGTTCAAATTCTGGTAACCATTTAATAAATATCTAAGCTAACATGGTAACTTTGATAGCCCTAAAACATTTTGTGAAATCTTTTTTCCAAAAGATTTTTTTTAATGGTTTGTCTTAGAGGGTAAAGCTTTTCAAAGTATACTCCCACAAACACACAAGCACTAGAAACTTTCATCTTTGTCCAGTGTCTAGGCTGTTTCTCTCCAGAAGTTATAACCGAAAAATGTCTTGATTCTCATTTAAACTGGAGTTACGCGTATCTCTTAATATTCAGAACCAGAGAAAGCCATAATGATAATGTCACTTCAGTAACTGATTATTTGGGTGCATGTGAATCTAATCAGTGGCTCATGTTTTCTTCTCATCTCTTGCGCAGTCTATCCTGCTGCTGGGCAGTGTAGCTCTGGCATGCTTGGCCTTGGACCTCCTCTTCCTCCTCATCTACTCCTGCTGGCTGTGCTGCCGCCGTAAGAAGAGCGATGAGCAGCCAAACGCAGACTGCTGCTGCACCGCCTGGTGCGTCATCATTGCCACCCTCGTCTGCAGGTTAGTCTGAATGCATTATTCCTCATATCAACAGCTCATTCCGGCAGAAGATGACACGTGTAGTCAGAGTCTCCAGAGAGATGCTTTTATCAAATGATCCCCAGCTGGAAAAACTTCATTCTGTCTGTTAGAGTGTGAAAGAAAGTGTGTGTTATCTGAAGGGCTGCAGGGTTTAATTTCTGGATGGGAAGTCATTTCTGTACTAATCTCTGTGGTTCATTTGGAGCTCTCACTGGGGTTCAGTGTACACCTCTGACTCCTCTAGCTGCAGGCGTGGGGTTATTCTATCTGTAGCCCCAAAACTCCTTAGTGGCAAGGGATAATGTAAGGATTATCCAAGAGAAAATGTCCACTGTATGAATATGAAAGTTCATCAGGCCAGAAACAAATTTTATGGCAGTACTGAAATGCTTAGCTAATGCTGTCCTGTTTTTAGTGTATTATTTTGGCGGTAGTTTCAACCTTTTGCACTCATTGGCTTCAGGAGAAGAAGATATTTTGAGAAATGCTGGTAGCCAAACAGTTTTGGTTACAGTAGACACAGAGACATTTCTCAAAATATCTACTTTTATGTTTCACACAAGGAAGGAAGTTATACAGGTTTGGTTTGGAATGACATGATTATGAATAAATGTTGACCAAATTTTTTCATTTTTACATGAACTACCCTTTTAAGGTAGTGTCAGTGGTGCACAGATTTTGTTGATCATTCCATCTGGTAAAGAAGTTGGTAAGTGGTAAGAAGGTTGATAAGATGATTGCTTTTGGTGAAGAACTAATCACTGGAATTGCAAGAGTTTGCCAGGTTATTGGCATCAGAGTTTGAGTAGGAAGTGAACTAGATATCCATGACACATTCAGTTTCTTATTCAGTCAGCTGAACTTGAACCAAATTGCTTAGCGGGATTCTCTTCAGACTGTTGCTCTGCCATGACGGAACCACAGATAAACCGTGAGTTTGTATGAGTTTTCCATCTTTTCCTCGCTTTTAAATCGCTTGTAAAAGCACTGTGTGTGTTTTACTTTCACTTTCAAATTAGCGGCAATTCAGCGTTTATTCAATTCAAGCAACAACAAAATACAACTTCAGTCTTTTTAGAACTTTTATTAATAAAACAAATAAGAATACACCATGCTATATGCCTAGTAAAATACAAATTACTTGGTAGGGATGGGTACCGAGAACCGGTAATTTTTTGGACCGGTACGTAATTGGGTCAATACCGGACTACCGGTAAGCTTCAGGGCAAACGATACTGTTATTGATACTTGCGTTGCTTTATCTCCGTATACTAAAATGTTAATGATGAATTAGAAGCTGCTGCTTGTCATTTTCCTTCACTGAATGATGTGGCCGTCGTTTGCTCGATGTGCGTGTGATATCCGTGTGCATGTGCGGTGAGTGTTTGCGTGCAATCATGGCGGCAAGAGTGAAACGTTCGAAAGTGTGGGCTAACGTTACAAAACTAAGCCACACCAGTGTCAGGTGCAATATATGCAGTAGTGTAATAGTGAACAAAGGAGGCAACACCAGTAATATAATGAAACATAGTAACAAAACACAACATCTACCTCAAGCAATGCGCTGTATTTACTACGTCTCCCGGCTCCAGCTCCAACTGCAACTCGCGAGACACATTCACATCAAATGTTGACTCGACAGTAGAGTTACACTCACGAGACACTGCACTTATTCGCAATCACAAAAGTACATTATTTGCCGATTAAACATTTCATTCGCGTGCTGCTCTGACGTCCGCTTATTCAGAGCAGGTAAACTGAAGCGTGCGTAAGTTGCACTAAAGGCCGGTCAAACAGCACCTGATTACTTGGTTATCTTAGTTATCGTCTGGTTGCGCTAATACTTTCAAAAACACACAAGGTTTACATATAAACACAGTTAGTTATGTCTAAAGTGAAAGTAAACAGAGAGAAACAGATGCGTGCAGCTCTTAAAGGGACAGAATGCTGCCGATTGTCATTAAAGGGATAGTTCACCCCAAAATTAAAATTCTGTCATTATTTACTCACTGTCATATTGTACCAAACCTGTATTAATTTTTATTCTTGTCCTGAACACAAAAGAAATTATTTTGAAGAATGTTGGTAACCAAACAGTTGCTGGTCCCCACTGACTTTGATAGGGAAAAAAAAAAAAAAAAAGGAAGTCAGCAACTGTTTAATTATTACATTCTTCCAAAATATCTTTCATTGTGTTCAGCACAAGAATAAAAATTAATAAATTCTTCAAAATATTTTTTATGTTTAACAGAAGAAAGAAACTCGTTCAGGTTTAAAACAACTTGAGGGTGAGTAAATGATGACAATTTTCATTTATGGATGAAATATTCTTTTAAATGTTAATAAAATAAAAAACAAAGAGAAAACTAACTCCCTGCTCCTGACTGAAGAACTTTAATACAGTTGCTAAAGTTCAGCAGTAATAAAATAACTTGAAATTTTCAACAACTTTTCACATCATATCTTTTTGCACCAAATAGTATCGATAACAGTATCGATAAGTACCGGTATCGATAAGCAGTATCGATATCGGTATCGATAAAATTTAAACGATACCCATCCCTATTACTTGGGCTACACAAAGTTTAAATAGGTATACAAAACTGAAAATCAGCAAACACTGTGGAACCAAATAAATAAGAAACATAGAACATTTATTAGATTTTAAAAAAATCAAGACGATGGTTTGGGGGGGGCGGTGCTGCAGTGGACAAATGACGTAACCGATGTTGCGGCTTTAAACCCGGAAACACCGTAAACACTGACTTTCGCAACAAGCCTCCGGTGAGAAGTGATGAATGTGGAAATGCAGAGGAGAGGGCAAAACAATGCACCAATCATGAATTAGAAGTACAAAACTAGGTTTTGTAAAGAAAAATGACAGGATTTCGATATGCACGTACGACAGTTAGCGGAAGCTAGAGATTGCGGTTTCTAAAGTTTTAAATATGGATATTTTTCTTACTCAAACACTTTACTTGGCTTCAGAAGGCTTTTATTAACCCCACGGAGCCATGTGGAGCACTTTTTATGTTGGATGGATGCACTTTATTGGACTTGAAATCTCTACCACCATTCACTGCCATTATAATGCTTGTAAGAGCCAGGACATTTTTTTTTTTTTTTATATATATATATATATATATATATATATATATATACCTCCGATTGTATTTGCCAGAAAGAAGAAAGTCATATACACCAAGGATGGCATGAAGGTGAGTAAATCATGGGATAATTTTAATTTTTGGGTGAATTCTTTGGTGCCACACCAATATCTTGATTTTGATTATTTGTACTCTTCATGATCATGTCAAGGTCATTTGGATCTCGTAGTGAAATGTGTAGCAGTTGGTTGAAAAGAACTGAACATTCTTCTTGAGAATCAATTCTTGGTCCTTCAACGCACAAGTGCTGGATTGCTTGAATTAATCACAGGATGTCTATTAATTGGTTTGTGAAACTTGCTGAGGTGAAACATTGACCGTTTCATTCCTGGTGTGTTATAATGTCGATAATGACAAAGTGCTGAGCTGCAGAATAAAGTGTGCTTGTGCATGAGAAAGTCATTACTTCAGACACTACCTTCTGTCTGGTGCTGTTGCTATAATGCATGAAACCACAAAGAGTGTTTCTGCTGTCCTTCCCTCTAGTTTTCCATCATTGTCTTCAGAATCGACCGTAGTGTTTTTTTGTTTTTTTTTTAAGTGGATAATAATCCATTAAAATACAAGATGTCAAGATGTTTCTCTGAGTGAATGCAAACCAGTGGAAGGATTCATAAACAAACAGATTGAATAAGTAATGTTGGCTTTTGTTATGATGATGTTTGACGCACAATGTGAATGAAAAGAATTTGGTGGGAAAGTTGAGGCTCAGCTATTGTCCGGTCTGACATCCTGTCTCAAATAAACCCTGTTGCTATGGCAGCGTCTTTCCCAGCAATTCCTAACTTGTGGTTTTTGGCATTACAGCCATCATCAAGGACTCACAAAAAAGACCACCACCACCACCCCCTGCATCTCATGACTGATCTTCGTGTTTTTTCCATGTTAACGTGCGCTCGCTCTTCAGGGAGTCCGCCTATGATAGTGTCAGCATGAGGGAGGGCCTGCTGTGTGGTTTTGTGAGTCTCTGTTCTTCAGTGTATGTTGATGACAGGTGTGAACTTTATGGTCACTATGAGTTACACACCAAGCAGTAAATCCTGTCTTCAGTACATGGTCCATTTTTTTTTTTTTTTTTTTTTTTTTTTTCCCCAGCTCGGAAGTTGTAAAGAGCTCAAAGACGAGGCGAAAATACTCTGAGTATAGCTGTCTCTTCTTATCTTCTTTAAAGCCACCATGGAAGCAAACTTGACCCTAATAGTTACTTAATACATATCCTGGTCTTATGTAGATTATATAATATTTATTTAAAAAAAAAAAAAAAAAGTATGTGTGTGTGTGTATATATATATATATATATATATATATATATATATATATATATATATATATATATATATATATATATATATATATATATATATATATATATATATATATCTAAATGTGAATCAATAAAAATAAGTTTACAGAAAGTAAATTGCATCTGTTTTAGACCAACATAGATGATGGTGTATGTTTGTTTTTGTTTATTTATTTATTTTTTTGGTTGGTTTTGGTTTGCTGCTTTTTAGTTTGGTTTGTTTTTATTTGGTATTAGTTTGCTTTGGTTTGTTTTGGTTATTTTTTGTTTTGGTTTTGTTTGCTTTACTTTGTTTGTTTTTTGTGTTTTTATTTGTTTGTTTTTTGTGTTTTTAGTTTCTTTAGTTTTGTTTTAGTTGTTTGATTTTTTTTTTTTTTTTTTTTAGTTTTTTTTGTTTGTTTGTTTTTGTTTTTTTGTGGGGGAAAGTGATTCCACGTGGACCTACTTGTTTAATCCATGAAGAAATCTCACACATCCTCACTCTCTCTGTCAGTCTCGCACTCAGTTCACTCTTTTGCTAAATCAGTTACAAAAACTCTTCTCTCTGTTTTTCTCTGTCTCATGCTTTCTGCTGTGAGTTTGAACATTGAGCAAGCATATTCCCTTCTGTGAAAGTTTATCAGTGCACATCTGGTCCTGTGTGGAAATGGAAATATGGAGAACACTTTCTCTGTCATGTTCACAGGCTCCCTGCTGATTCTTCCCTATGGGGAGGAAGATGAGCCCCTTTTCAACACAAACACCATTAATAATCATCACACCTGCGAGGGACATGACTCAGGATTTCTCATAATGTGATATTAATATTCTCATAGTGCATGCCTGCTGCCAGTAATGCTTTAGGCGGGCTTCATTCTCGCTTTTAAGTGGTATACTTTAAGTCTAGTATGAAATTTTACTTTTTTGAGTGAGTGAGTGAAGTGACGTGTGGCCAAGTATGGTGACCCATACTTGGAATTTGTGCTCTGCATTTAACCCATCCAAGTGCACACACACACACACACAGCAGTGAACACACACCCAGAGCAGTGGGCAGCCATTTATGCTGCAGGCCCGGGGAGCAGTTGGGGGTTCAGTGTCTTGCTCAAGGGTCTCACATCAGTCGTGGTATTGAGGGTGGAGAGAGTGCTGGTTATTCACTCCCCCCACCGACAATTCCTGCCGGACCTGAGAGTCGAACCCGTGACCTTCAGGTTACAAGTCTGACTCTCTATCTATTAGGCAACGACTGCCCCACAAGTGATAATTATTACTAATGATTATGATGGTCATCTTGTTGTTCAGCTGATGATGAGTTAATCTGGAATTTTCTTTTCAGTTTTGATATTTTTTTTAGAGGTGGTATTTTGATTTGCATGCTTACAGCACAATGTGCTTTAGCTGTTAGGTAGTTTGCATAGTAAAAAATCTCAGAAAAGTTGCTTCATTAAATTCATCACCTACTTCTAAAGCCATACACATTCAAATAGATGTCTTTGGCCATTACGTTATGCTTCAGGCTGTTTTTTGGTGTGTATCACCACAATGTTTGCTTTTTAAAGAAGACATGTCAAGAACAAAATTATAATTTTTTTAAAAATGTGTCTCGACCCTGTGCTGTTCCATTCCACTCATTTGTAGATCGATAAACATCCCGTAATATGTAAACGTACTCTAAGAAATGTCTAATTGGCTTCAGGTGAAACTGAAACCATCATGAAACCATCAACCACCATCTAGTTGATTTTTAAAAATGTAGTTTTACACATCCCTAATAATTATGAACTGAGATAGAGTTGCTATACAGTAAGACCAATCATGGTCCTGAGTAATGAAATAAGGACAAGTTGAAACATGATTGAACATTTAGTAGATTTGCCCATTGTTCAGCTTCTGTGTACACTTACAATATAAATGGGCCATTTTAAAGCAGCGAACATCAAACATTATCTTATTTCACATCAGCACTCCTGCATGGTAACTGCACCAGCAGAATTCCACTGAAAGTTCTGCGGATTTCCACGTAATTCTTTTGTACGTCATTCATACAAATCTCCTCACCCATCTCTTGCATTTTGAGTTTCAAGCGAAATGTACCGTATTTGAGTTGATTCTGCAAAACTCTGCAGATATTCCACCCCAATCAGCACAGAAAATGTGCAAAAGTCCAGACACTGCATGGACTACTCATCACTTATGCATTAGAAGGAAACGAGCTCATGCCATCGGTACAGTGGACAGTCTTCCTGTAGACTCTGTGGATCTAGACACCCTATAGGAACAGATTGTTTAGTAAAAAGCCCTTGTGTACCATCTGAAGGTTGTCTTATTCCATCAGATTTGGTATTAAATGTGTCAAATAATTCTGTTTCTATTGAAATAGAAATCTAGAGTTGTGCAGTTTTTGGTCTTTCTTGGAAGCAAATTGTATGACACAACCTCCTGAGAATTGCTGATGAAGGCACATATTTTGAGAGCTTTACAAGAAATCTCAGTGGACGCATTTGAAGGAACACATGAGAGCTCAAATAGAAACCAGAAAGTACAAGAATGTTTTACAAAATGTGTTCGAGACATGCAATGCCCTGTCCTGAATCAGTGATTCATGAGGACGCAAAGGAGTGATCGTAAACAGCAGAATCTAAGTCATGTTACTGTAGATTCCTTCACCGTCCAATCAAGTGTTTCCTGTTTATTCTGAGTAACATTTAGGGTTTGTGTTATTTGCTCCTACATAGGAGTGAGTTCTTTTGAGTTCTGTTGCACCACATTCATTATTTAGTCCAGATGAAATCCCTTCAAATGCACACTGTTCAGTCAGATTTGATATAGTTGGAGGCGTGCAAGTCAAGACACATGAATTTGCTCAGTTTTCAGTGATTAAAGTTTGATCCTCACTTCTGTTAGATTAGTTTAATTGTAGTTGGTGTGAAACAGCCTGGAGGACTCATTCCAGATGCACAAGCACCTAAGTTTCACGCTTGGACTTCTGATGTCTGCAGCTTCAGGCACATTTTAGCTGTAGTGCTGCATAACTAAAGATTATGGAAATCCAGAGCAAGACTCTGAAACCTTTACAGCGTTTATGCTAATCAGCTCATGACTTGACATTGAAGCCACTTCAAAGGCTCTGATAGCATCACAGCAGCTAGTGTGCAGTTCATTTGAGAATTTTGAAGGGCTTGAGATGGGAATATATAAGCTTGTGTCCATCCAACATTTTTGCACCAGAAACATGATGTATCTGTTCAATTGTACGTCAATGTATAATATACAAATTATTTATTTATAGCAGATTTCCTGATTTGATTCCGATTCAGCTCTTGATTCCAGTTTTGATTCTATTAATTTTAGTATATTACAGTTATAATGTCAGTGTTTCTTACATATGAAAGATATTCTGTCTCTGCTAATGCAGTGATTTATTGGACAGTAGGGCTGGGCGATACATTTAATATTATCGCAGTATCTTTGCTGACAATATATCATTGGGTAATGTGACCCAGTGAAAAATAAATATACTAAGATGTATTTGAATTACAGTTCTTTCATGCTAAGTATACTACAAATATATTTACAGTGCCTTGCAAAAGTATTCATACCCCCTTATTGTTTTTTTTCACATTTTATGTTGCTGGCTTATGGTAAACTGCTTTAAATTACTTTTTTCCCTCATCAGTGACAATGGAGGGATCAAAAATCTGTGCATTAAGTTTTGCAAACTAATAGACCTGCCATTTCTTCTGTCATGTGTAATTGTTTCTTTTTTTTTTCTTTTCTTTTCTTTTTTTTTTTTTTTTTTTTTTATATATTTTTGTAAGAAGATTGCACTTTTTGTATAACTCTCTCTCTCTTTGTATGTATTTATATGTGTCTTTTTATTTATTTATTTATTTTTTTAAATTGGTAACTATAACTGTTGTATACAGATAGACAATACCAAAGGTCTCTCCCTCTTTGGGTACAGTGACCAAACTAGTCTCGTCTTAGCTGTGTGACACTCCACTTAACCAAATCCCCACTGATTCAGGACGCTGTGCTTTAGGGGGAAGGGCGCACCAGGATGAGCATGAGTAATGAGATTGCTCAGTGTGATCTGTCCAGTCAGCGGAGTGTTATTCTCTAAGGAGCATTTAACCCCATTCACATTGATCAACAATCACAGGTCATTACTTATTATATGTTATGCAACTCAAGTCTGCTTCTTAGCATTAGGGAGTGCTGGGATAGATTTTGATGAGTGATGTGGCTTATTTTTGTTATTTATTTGTTTTCAGTATGTCTATGTGGACCCATGAGAGCTGTAGCCCAGAATAGAGACTGTCTGACAGACTGAGCTTTCTTTTAATACAGGACAGTCACCGCAGTGATATGGGACCACCAAAGGCCACAGCTGCGGGAACATTGATTGATCTGTCCTCGGGTCATATCTTGCCTTAGAGCCCACAATCACTTCCTTTCTCTCGGTATAACTATTATCTGAGATGTCTCTTGTATGGTTTGATGTATCTGACCCTATAAATCTCACAGAAAGCACCCTTTTTGCCTTTTTGGCTGACAGTTTTATAGCTGACAGGCTTGTTTGGTTTGGCCTACCCATACCTTGTTTGATATGATTACAATGGTAATACCGTAGTATTCTTAGAAGTAAGTCACACTGGCAAAGTCACACTGTTAAGTAAAAACATTTAACAAAAGCATATATATATATATATTTAAATTGTATTTAAAAAAAAAAGAAAACTCAGAACACCACCTTACACAAATAGTCCTGAAGTATTAATTTACTTCTACCTTCTTGGGAAATGCAGTATGAACCTCTGCTTCTTACAAACAGATCATTTCTCAGTGAAGTCATTGCATAGTTCTGTAACAGTGTAAACACAAGTAGCATTATAATGTGTTTTTAACACAAACAACATGGAAAAGAAATGGTCCTCATATCACTCTTACCATTCATGTTGTGCTATTAGACTGTGATTAGACTGTTTTTGTGTATTTAGTTTAGTATTTAGTAACTTTGCTGATGCAGATTATCCAGCAGATTTACAGTGTAGCAGGAATGCTGGGAACTCCACTGAGACCTCTCTAATGGGTCACATGACCATGGCTTCGGGGGGACGGCGAGGTGACATCTGCTTCCTGATCTGCACATTCGTGCCGCAACACGCCCCGTCTGAACAGCAAAACGCATGGAGAATAAAACCAACACACCACGTCGGCTTAGCACAACTAACTGAATGTTTACAAAATATAGAGCTATAGTTTGAGAGACTCTCACTTAAGTGACTTCCTGTCTAGTGCTTCAGCGACAATGGGTCCTTCACATTCAGACGTTATTGTGAAATCTTAATACTTAGACTTTGGCCCATTCGCGAAGCAAATGATAAGACTGGCAAACGCATGGAATGCGTCTTAAATGTACTCGGGCTGAGAGCTGTGGGGCTTGTCCTGCGGTGAATAGCTCTTTGTTTAGCCGCAGAACCCCCTTAAGCGGGGTGGCTGCTGATTGTAGCTGCCATTGAATGCTTTACAATGGAGTTGGGTGACATACTTGAGCGAGAGAGGGTGGGGAATGGGAATGAGTGGGATTGAAAGCCCCGTCGGCAGGTTGTGCTGTTCTGCCACCTGGTGGTGAGGCAACAAGTTCAAGTCGGATGTGTTGGTGGTCACATCTCTGGTGCAGGTGGTCTGTACATTGCTGTGAACGGCCTCGGTGGGTTTGTGGGGCAGCCGTATGTTTGTGACCTGATTCTCTGATTGGTCAAAGCTGTTAGCACAATCGATTCGTTTTCATCTGTCTTCTCCCAGCGCTGCTGTTGTAGCCCAACAGTCTGAGTCAATGTTGTGTTGAGTTTCACAGAGTGCTATCGATCATTTGACCACTAGTTCTCTTGTGGTTCTCACATGTGCACAGACACTTGGACTAAATGGACTAAAAGCATTTTGTTAGTTGCGAACTGTACAAATATATAAAGTGAGTGAGTATTCACTACGTTAACATTTAGGGCTCATATTGCATGGCTTGAACCAGCAACCTTCTGGTTATGAGCCATATGTAATGCAGTACTGCTCAGAATTCATCTCTCTCAGACTACACTCTTTCCTACAACCCATCATATGCCCATATAGAGCTGATATTAAATATTTTAAAGCTGTATGGGTGAGCCTTTTTAATGCTTTATTTGGTTACATACATACGTTACCATTTGGCATCTATATGCTCACCAAGGCTGCATTTTATTTGATCAAAAATACAGTAAAATCTGTAATTTTGTGAAATATTGTGAAATTATTTCATTTTTTGTTAATATATTAGTCATTACTCTATTCGTCAGTGTCACATGATCCTTCAGAAATTGTTCTAATATGCTGATTTGATGTTTAAGAAGCATTTCTATCCATGTTAAAAGCAGTTGTGCTAAGTAATATTTTTGTCTAAACCAGGATGCATTTTTTTTTTTTCAGGATTCTTTGATGAATAAAGTTCAAAAGAACAGCATATACAGGTGCATCTCAATAAATTAGAATGTCGTGGAAAAGTTAATTTCAGTAATTCAACTCAAATTGTGAAACTCGTGTATTAAATAAATTCAGTGCACACAGACTGAAGTAGTTTAAGTCTTTGGTTCTTTTAATTGTGATGATTTAGGCTCACATTTAACAAAAACCCACCAATTCACTCAACAAATTAGAATACTTCATAAGACCAATAAAAAATTTTTTTAGGGAATTGTTGGCCCTCTGGAAAGTATGTTCATTTACTCTATATGTACTCAATACTTAGTAGGGGTTCCTTTTGCTTTAATTCAGCGTGGCATGGAGGGGATCAGTTTGTGGCACTGCTCAGGTGTAATGGAAGCCCAGGTTGCTTTGATAGCGGCCTTCAGGTCATCTGCATTGTTGGGTCTGGTGTCTCTCATCTTCCTCTTGACAATACCCCATAGATTCTCTATGGGGTTCAGGTCAGGCGAGTTTGCTGGTCAATCAAGCACAGTAACACCATGGTCATTGAACCAGATTTTGGTACCTTTGGCAGTGTGGGCAGGTGCCAGGTCCTGCTGGAAAATGAAATCAGCATTTCCACAAAGCTTGTCAGCAGAAGGAAGCATGAAGTGCTCTAAAATTTCCTGGTAGATGGCTGCGTTGATTGTGGACTTCAGAAAACACATTGGACCAACACCAGCAGATGACATGGCAGCCCAAATCATCACTGGCTGTGGAAACTTCACACTGGACTTCAAGTAACATGGATTCTGTGCCTCTCCACTCTTCCTCCAGACTCTGGGACCTTGATTTGGGACCAAGTACCAGGTACTTTCATCTGAAAAGAGGACTTTGGACCACTGAGCAACAGTCAGTTATTTTTCTCAGCTGGGTAAAGGCCTTTGAGCGTTGTCTCTGGTTCAAGTGGCTTGGTAGCCCTTTCCTGAAGCGTCTGAGCGTGGTGACTCTTGATGTTTGACTCCAGCTTCAGTCCACTCCTTGTGAAGCTCTCACAAGTGTTTGAATCAGCTTTGCTTGACAGTATTCTCAAGCTTGCGGTCATCCCTGTTGCTTGTGCACCTTTTCCTACCCAAATTCTTCCTTCCAGTCAACTTTGCATTTAATATGCTTTGATGCAGCACTCTGTGAACAGCCACACCATTCAGTAATGACCCACTGTGACTTACCCTCTTTGTGGAGGGCGTCAATGTTCGTCTTCTGGATCATTGCCAAGTCAGCAGTCTTCTCCATTATTGTGGTTTCAGAGAACAAGAGATACCCGGAATTTATACTGTAGGGATGGTCATTAATTTAAACTCAAATATAAATATTCTAATATTTTGAGATACTGATTTTTGACTTTCATGAGCTGTAAGCGCTAATCATCAAAATTAAATTTAAAAAAAAAAAAAAAAAAAAAATTGAAGTGTTTTACTTTACATGCAATGAATCTAAAATATATGAAAGTTTCACTTTTTGAAATAACTTACAAGAAAAAATGAACTTTTTCACGACATTCTAATTTGAGATGCACCTGTATTGTATATTTGTCTGTAATTTGATCAATTTTGTGTCTTTTACTGAGAAAAAAATAAAATAAAACAAATCTTAACCAAAATCATTTTAACAGTAGTGCATGTAGTGTATTTATGGTTATTACAAAAAAATACACACAAGATAAATTGTTTATTTTTAGTATTTTATTATAATTAGTTTCAAATCTTTACATGTACCCCTGAAACATTCCAAAGTACTCCTGTTTAGAAATGACTGCTGATTATCAGTGCCCAGAATGATCTGTGAGGATTCATAAGTCATTCTTTACAATACAGTCTGAATTAGATGCTTATCTGTGTCTGAACTATTCCTCAGGGTTACCACGGCTCTGCTGAAGGCCTCCATGCATCTCATCCCTCTCTCTCTGTCTCCTTACAGTGCTGGCATTGCTGTTGGTTTCTACGGGAATGGTGAAACCTGTGACGGCGTGAATCGGCTTACCTACTCCCTCCGCCATGCCAACCGCACCGTGTCAGGAGTGGACAGGCTGGTGAGGCACTGATACACACTGAGCACAGTGTCCATATAATCCAATCTCCCCAAAAACACACCAGAGCTTAACAATTTCAGTGACATACTCAGAAAGTTGCATTGTGTGATCTGTAGCTCATGATAAAAGAGCTTACAAAGCAAATGTGTATGTCTGTAGGTGTCAGAAAGTACATCAGCTCAGAGCCAGACAGTGGACGAGAACCTTCGGCTGCTAAAGGACCAGTATGCAAAGCACACAGACTACCTGTCCATCATACAGAAACTTCAGGATCAGCGGAGTGAGCTGGTTCGTCAGATGACTGACATTCCCTTTTGGAGCGATCTCAGCATCTCCCTGGAGGATTTGGCAACCCAGATTGAACTGTATGACTGGTACAGGTATGTACTTTGATGTCTTTCACAGAAATGGCATTATCACGGAAAGAAATATGTAAGGATGTCAAACATTCTACTTCAGTACCAAATCAATTCTAAAATTTAAAAGAGAATGCACATTTCAGTACTCAAGTTCAAGTATGTGAACATTATTTATTTTTAATAAAGGAAAATTGATATATTTTTTTTTAAATTTAAAAAAAAAATTTGCCAAAAAAAAAATATTGATTTACCTGCATGTCATGTGATCATTAACTGACATCAGAGAACTGTGAACATGTGAGATTGTTATTAAAATATTAATTTAAAATGTAAGGGTTGCTTCAATAAGTAAACATATTTGGGAAAAATACAAAGACAAAAAAAAAAATTAGGAAAAAAAAAATACTGGTAACTGAAATTTTAGTGGTGTGACAACCCTAGAAATATTTCTGACTGATATTTTGAAATGTACTTCAGTTTGTTTGAAGGTGTAAAACCTTTCTAACATCTAAAAAAAAAAAAAGTCTCAGGCGAAAAAGAAAAAGTGCTCAAAGGATTTCTCTGTATCGCATAAGTTGTGAACAGTGCTCTCTTAGAGAGAATAGAAATTAGTATTCTGTTCACTCGCTTCCTCTTTCCACCTCTCATCAGCCATTTACATTTCTCACTGAAAGAAATTGCTTTGGGGTCTGTTTGTTTGCCTAAAAAGCCAAATAAGTTTCATTTCAGGCTTCCAAAACAGGATAAAGCCAGAAAACCAAATAATTTTGGCTTTGATTTCAAAAAATGACGTTTTCTGAAAATGTAAATGGATCACTGAAGCTTACTGAAGACAAGTAAACAGTCAGCGATTAAATAACAATAATTACTAGCAAAATGACAAAAAAAACACTATAGTAGAACACACAAAAAATTCTGCATACATTGTATAAAGTAATCACATGTATAAAAAAATAACCCTGCATATTCTTCACTGTCTAAATTAAAATATATATTTCTTCTTATTAAAGTTACAAAAGTGATTTAGTCAAGAGCAGTGAAAGATTTTCTCTCTTTTGTTGTTTGATTAACATGAATGACAGACAGCAGGAATATTAGACTGCTATCACTTTAAGAGCTGCCCGGATCCAGTATAATGTTACACATGTGTCTTCTTTCTCAGCTGTTCGCTTTCAATTAAGACCTAAATTACTGTTTACTAGGATACTGGCAAAGATGGACATTTTGGCACATACAAGTGTGTGTATTTGACTGTTCAATGCCTATAAAGTGGCAAAAATAACTCTTCCACACTTTATTAGCAACATCTTTACATGCACACGCCTCTGTGACAGTACTCAGAAAGCATTGTCTCTCAGACAGTGTGCATATAGTGAAATGAGTTCACTTTTGCTGCTGATTGAGTTTCCATGGCTCAAAATCATTTGTTTTTTAAATCGAAATGCTTAAAAACGTGTGCAAACGATATGTTTTCGTGACCACGTAGCACAGCAATGTCACACGAGCATATAATCGTGATAGAGGCGATAGTCGAACATCTCTAACAGTATATCGCCCACTCCTACTTACCAAGGCTGCACTTATTTGATCAAAAATACAGTAAAAACAGCAGTACTGTGAAATACTATTACAATTATTTTTTTTTTTATGAATTATCAATTTTGTGCATCCTTGGTTAATAAAAATATACGTTTCTTAAAAGAAAAACAGCATACTGACCCCTTTTTCATATATTTATTATTTATTAATTAAATATACAAGAGACAACGATCTGTGAAGGATCTTATACTATTTGTTAATGACTTGTTAATGTTTCTTAGTGTTACCATTTTTGAGTTTGCTATACATTGTCATGCAGGATTCGTTACATTGACTGTGGTTTTGCTTTGTTTGTAATGTTAATGTGTTGTTGTCTTTAGGTGGCTGGGCTACCTGGGTCTGCTGCTGTTTGATGTGCTCATTTGCCTGCTGGTGCTCTTCGGCCTTATCCGCAACTCCAAAGGAACTCTGATTGGGTAAGGCTCGACATATGAATGTGTCTTTGGGTCATGTGTGGTACACCAGGAAAAATAGAGCTTACAGAAACTAGCAAATGACCAGCAATATTTGATCTGCTCTTGTCACTGACCCACAAAGCTCTTTCAGTTGTCAGGGAGCCATCCACTCGATCTACTTCATGAGACTGTGATGAATGATTTCTGACTCTGTCAAAGCAGTTACACCAGATTGATTTATGAAGTGTTAGTTATGTTCTTCTGTTTTAGCTCCAACAGAGAACTTATAATGTCTCTTTCTCTCTGATTTCACCCCCTCTGGGAAGTTTTAAATCAGAGATGGCACAGAAAAACAGAAGAACAACAGCGTGACAAGCTCTTCATAGTGCCTGAACAACATAGCTCGAAAAACAGACACATTAGCACTGTTCCAAAACTGCTCTATATAGAAAGTAACTTCCTGCCATGAAGTGCTAAGAGACTCACCAATAAGAGTATCCCAATCTGTGTACTTATAAACTCTTCTATGCTCTTTTGTAGTGTGTTGACACTGAAAATTCCAAAAATAAAAAATGCACAGTATGCTGGATGACAAAATAACCTTATAAAATTCATACAAGAGACAGTATAGGGCAAACTGGATACTATTCAATTTGGGGTGCAACTAGAGATGTCACAAAGCTAACAATGCAACAGTGTCCACCCATCTTTTCAGCAGCCTTGGTTCCAGTAGTATTTTTTTCCCATAATTTATTGTTAAAAATCAATTCCCCTATGGAGAAAATGAATGGATTTTTACTTCTGGAGCCCCACTGTTGCATTCTGTACTCCTAAGAATAAAAACAAACAAAGCACACAAACATTGGGTAAAATGTATATTTTTATTAGATGGAATGTTTTTATTGAGAGATATACTGTATATAGATTTATGTATTTGTAGTGAGATTTCACTGGACTGATGTCCACCAACTTTTTCTTCGAAATTCGTTCTAGGTTGCCTTCTCATTGAAGCATACATGCTGTGTTGCCTTAGCTGTCTTATGTGGCATGCCTATCCTTTGAAACAGCCTTTGTGTTGGAAGCGTGTAGCTTAAAATGCTGTCTGGGTAGGTAGGCGGCATACTAGATTTTGGAACAGTGCTATTGTGTGTAAGTAAGCAAGATATTCTCTGGAAAGTCTCTTCAGTTGTATGTTGGTTTCCTATGTGTGCTGGAGTACCTCAGGGACATGGTGTGGGGCTGATCATGTTCAGTCATTTAGTAGATTGTGCACAACTCCTTCCACCAGACCTGCCAAAAAACACAGTGCTATGGATAGAGCCCTGGGTTATAGCTCACATTAAAGCCTGCCATCTCTATCCTGAAGATGGCTTACCGATTTCCTCTAGCTTATCTTATTCACTATACATTAAGACATTTAACATTTCGCATTCTCATTATATAGCAAAAAAGCTGGTTTGACTTTAGGCCGTGTCAGAAGGTAAATGTCAGTGTATTGATTTGCTCTGCAAAAAAAGTTGCTACTTGCTAAAAGCGTGAGATCTTTAAGTTGCCATAGTTCAATCCTGACTCAAGGCTTTTCATGATACTCTAATACCGTCATACTACTTGACTTGGCATTTATTTAAAGGTACAGATGGAAGCATAATTTTTATTAATGTACACATCACCAAAAAACTCACTTCAGCATCTGACTGTTTTATCTGGAACATGTTGATTTTAAAGTGGTTATGCTGCAAACAGTATTTGTTGTTGTTGTTGTTAAGAATTCAGATTCTTTTTTCTCTTTTTCCCCCAATAAAATAAAATATATAATCATCCTTGAATAAATTTATTTAAAGAAATTATATGTAAAAATATAAATAACTATTTTATTTAAATTTAACATATTGCAGATTAGCAGACCATAAAAAAAAAAAAAATTTAATTTGTGTATATATGCTAATTAAAATAAATATTGTATTTGATTTTATATATTCACACACATAGAGAGAGAGAGAGATAAAGAAATGATTTTTAAAATATAAAGAAATAACTCTTAAATTTAAAATGGCAGATTAGCAAACTGAAATACAATTTATTTTTAATTTGTGTATATATGCTAATTAAAATGAACAATATAAATAAATATTTATTGTATTTTATTTCATATATACACATGTTTACAGTTTGCTAATCTGCAGTATGTTAAATGTTATCCTCAAACGTGGACATCAGATGTTAGATGTGGCAGATATTTTAGTTTAAGTTTGTTTTACACAAATGTGAGGCTCAAAATATAACAACATGCTGTATGGATGATAGCAATCCATGTGTGCTTATTACGTAATGGTTTTGAATCCCACTGTTGCTTCTATAATTTTACCACCGTAAAATTCATATTATAGATGAAAGTTATGAAAATTGTAGTGGGATGAAGGGTTTTTCTAAGCAGAAAAGCCCAGTGAGGGGATTCCAACCTTTTAGAAGATGATAATATGCGTACATTGTATATAATGATGGCAGAAATGCTGATTATCTGTGTTCTCTCAGGGTGTGTTTTCTGGGTGTGTTGGCGCTGGTAATCAGCTGGGGCTCACTGGGTCTGGAACTGGCTGTCTCCTCGGTGAGTGTCTCCATGGCAACGCTTCTCCACACAGAGGCAGGACAGTATTGTAATGCTGCTTCGTCTTGAGATCTCACGGCATATGCCCAAATTATAACTGTGGAATTACATAAAGCAGCCAGTAATAGTTCATCTCTGTGATTAGCAGCCTCTTTAGCATAGTTATATTATACAACTGCTTTAAAGGGGAGATGTCATGACATTTTTGTATACATACTCTTACACTCAGAATCTACACACTAACAGCAGTTAGTCAAACATAATCAAGGTCATTTTCATATTAGGAATGTATAAACTTACAGATCAAAGTCAAAGCTAGTCAAAATGGACTAGTCAGTAGGTTGCCAGCTACTAGTTGGTAAATCAGTTGTATGAATGTCCCTGTATGACTAGGTTAGTTTCAGATTCACCAGGGCTTGATTGCATGCCTTTCTTAGGGGAAATTTAGATTAGATGTTTTCTTGCTACTGCAAAATACAGTTAAACAGAACTGAGGGATTTCAGGTGCATTTTTTTTTAAAGTTAGACTATTTTTAGCTTGATATGCCATCTTAAAAACACAACGCTTGTTAACCAGTTAAAGCACAGCAAGCTGCCAGGATGCTAATTAAACACTGTCTTTAAAAATCACAGCTTAAAATATAAACACTACCCTTCAAAAGTTTGGATTTGGTGAGATGCTTTTGAAAGAAGCCTCTTGCCAGTCACCAAGACTGCATTTATTTGATCAAAAATAGAGTAAAGTGAGTAATATTGTGAAATATTTAAATATATGTTCAAATATAATGTATTCTGTGATGTTAAAGTTGACTTTTCAGCATCATTACTCCAGTCTACAGTGTCTCCATGATCCTTCAGAAATCATTCGAAAGTGCTTATTTTTTATCAATGTTGAAAACTGTTGTGTTCCTTAATATTTTAGTGAATTTTTTTTTTTCAGAATTCTTATATAAATTTGAATAGAAGGGGAAGCTGAAATGAATAGGAAGTTCAACATATCAGCATTTATTTGAAATGGAAATCTTTTGTAACATTTTAAATGTCTTTACTGTCACTTTTGATCATTTTAATGGATAAGCTGTCTGTAGAAAAGTTGAATAACACATTTTTTTACCTTCAGGGGAAAACGGCATGATATAAAGTGTAGAATTTCCTCCTTTAATATTCATTGTTTGCTTTTCTTTGTCATTTTAGGGCTTCAGTGACTTCTGTGCAGCACCTGACATGTACATGACCAAGGTGTCAGAGCAGTATATGCTTATCAAGAAAGGTTTGTTTCATTTCACTCCAATCCATAGTTTTCTTTCAAATCTCACAGATATTACATATCTTTTTTTTTTTTTCTTTCTTCCACCTCCTGCTGATTTGTGAGTAAGATGCTTAATCTAGCAGGTGTTATTGTGAATCACTTGCGAGTCTGTCTGAATTTAGTCTGTCCTACATCTCCTGACGGAGGAGCGTGTTCTCTGAGGGATGAGCGGTCACGCAGGCGTTCATTTCCTGTTGGCTCAGAGAGGAAGTGTTCCATCTGACTTTCTATTCCTCACTTTATCAGTGTTACTCAACATAGCAGTTCCTCTTCAAAGTGACCTTATTATCCACAAGAGACTGAATGCTCTCAGTATATCAGGGGGGAAGAGACAACCGTGTGGGTGTTTTTCTCTCAGTCTGTGTTTGTTTTGCGTGTCCGAGCGTTCCTCTTTGGGTGGCCGGAGCAAGATGTTGATGATGGAAAGCTGATGCTCTCACGTTCTGGTTAAGCCTTAATCTAGGTGGACTCTGGGTGCGGCTCATTGGAAATTGGTCTTCCTATGACTTAATCCTTGGAAAGGAAGCATTTGCGCTGGCCTGAACATGTGTGAATCCTGTTAAATGTGTTTAAATGGTTTCATTACGTTGGACTTGTGGTTAGACATGGAGATGCAGAGGTTATATTGGGACTCAATGAATGACTGCTAGAATTGGTGCTATGCAGGAAGCAGAAGTGTGTTTGTATGCATGTAGATCTCTATATGCTTTCATGTAGTAGAAGCAGGTTTGATATGTCAGCTTTGGCATCTGTTATGATTAATCACTATGTTGGTCGGCTGAGAAGAGAAGAGCTACAGCAAGAACTTCTGGAGAACAGAGGAGAGAGATAAGAGGAAAGGAAGAGAAAACCGCTGAAGGATGTGCATGATGAACCATGTGACTATCAGCTTCACACACCCATGTAATTGTGTGTCTTCTGGGCTCTATTCTTATCTTTGTTCTTCCTATCTGCTGTCTTCCTCTCATTTGCTCTAAATACGTCCTTAAAGGGATAGTTCACCCAAAATTGAACATTCTGCCAATATGTGTTCATCGTGCTGTTTTTCCAGACTTGCAACTCAGAAGGAGAATTCTGAGATTTCACCCAGGCTTTTTCAGTCTAAAGCCCTATTCGGACAGAACTAGTTTTACAGGGGGTCGTCAGAGAAATTTGTGTTTCACAGACATACGTTGCCAATTTAATCCCGTCCGAATCTGCCATGTCTGTGTTTTTTCTCAGACGACCTCTATAATAATTCCAGAGCAAATTACCTACTGTTTTTGGCAAACTCAGTGATCCTCTGAGAAAGCTAATCCCGTCCGAATGCGAATGTCTGTGATTGCCGACAATAATTTCTTCACAACTAGTGTTGCTTTCGTCAACGAAAATTGACTAAATATCGTCGTCAACGAACCTTTATCACGTGACGAAAACGAGACGAGACGAAACGTAAATGCTGGACATGTGATGATGACTATAATTAAATGTATAATGCAGTATTGTTGACGAATAAAAACGAGACTAAATGTGCTTTACAAAATAAAAACTATGATAAAATGTCTCTTCATTTTCGTTGACCAAAACGAGACGAAACAAAATGTTATAACGTTATTTCGTCTCGTTTAGTTGCATTATTATTATTATTATTATTATTATTATTATTATTATTATTTTGCAGTATTTCTGTTTCCTGTGTCTCACTTCAGCGGCTGCATCAGGTCGCACTGCGCAGACGCAGGCGACGTCACTTCCTCAAGCCCCACTCGCGGCATTATTTAGAAGACGACAACAAACAAAGTACCGATGGCTGGCCGGCCGGGGTTCGTCTTTGGGAGAAAATTTATGCGTGTGTACTTCTAACATGTTTAGTTGGTAAAATATAATAAGATAACCTTGTTTGAAATGGGTTTGGCTAAAAGAAAATTTTGGTTTCGTCTATACTACTAGGTCTTTATACTATATTGACTGGGTTAAATAGAACTGCATTATTAAAAAGAGACTAAAATACAATTTTCATTGACTAAAACTAGACTAAATGTCATCAGTTTTCGTCGACTAAAACTAGATGAAAATAGTCATGGATAATTCTGACTAAAATAAGACTAAAATACTCAGACTTTTAGTTGACTAAAACTTGATTAGACTAAAAAGAGTATGAACGTGACTAAAACTAATAAAAACTAAAATGACAGCTTCACACAAAGACTAGACTAAAACTAAAATTAAAACAGGCTGCCAAAAACAACACTATTCACAACGCGTTTCCTTGTGTGTTTTGGCCAACGCGAACTACCGTAGCTGCTTTTACCGCGTGGCGTGCGCATTTTTGATATGTTTGCCTCCCAGCAAAGAAATAAAAAAACTATAATAAAATCAAGAGTCAGATCATGTAAACTGTTAAGACTGGCTACTGTAATGTCAGCGTCAGATTAAAGTTACTCACCTTCATTTCTGCACTCAGTTACATAATTTTTAATTACATATGTACCTTTATGGAAATTAAACATGGTTTTACCTAAAAAAAAACAAAAAACTGTTAAACTAACCACACATTAACCATACTTTTGCTATACTAGCCATATAGCTTCACCATGGTATTTGTAGTAAAACTTTGGTTATACTATCAATCCGAATGACGACATGCAATGCACGCATGAGCATGTGATCTCTGCGATGCCCAGATGTCCAAAACAGACCCTCCCACCTGTGTAATAAACACGGAGATGTTAGTCCTGTCCGAATTGGTACATGAAAATCACAGACGTCAGGTGATAAGAATCGAAACTCAAACGTAGTTTAGAAAACTAGTCCTGTCTGAATAGGGCTTAACAATTTTGTAGTGACCATAAGTAAGTGTTCCATATGACTTGTGCATTAAGTCTTCTGAAGTAGTGGTTTTATATAAATGGTTATTAACTAAAACCATTCAAATGTTGTTTTTTTTTATTAATTGAAATATATTTTATTTTAGATATAAATATTAGATTAAAGAAAAGAAAACTGAAGCTGACTACTAAATTTATTAGAACTAAAACTGAAATAAAATTAAGCACAATAGCACATGAAATTACTGAAAATAGAATAAAATTTACTAAAATAGTATGTAAATAATACTAAAATAACACTGTTCTGAAGTTAAAGAGAAAAGCAACGTTTAATTGTAACCACATCACCAGAATGAAGTAGTTCATAAAAAATTGGCTCAGAAACAACAACAAAAAAATCTTCTCCACTTAGTGATTCATTATTTGATTTAACAGCTCACTGCAGAGGAGGATTTTCACTGAAATAAAATCATGACAATTTAGTCCGTTCCTCTCACAAAACTATAACATGACTTCCGAAAATTGGAATATAGCACACAAGTCATTATACTACTTCTATAGTGATTCTTGTTTGTCTTTTTTTGGAGTTTGTCAGTCACGCTCACTGTGTATTATTATTATTATTATTATTATTATTATTATTATTATTATGTGAAAAAGAGAAGCAAAATGAATAGGTTGGTTAAAATATTGGTGAAGTATGATTGCTTCATGAGGAAAACAAAATATTTTGCTAGTGGGTTTTTTTTTGTCCCACCATTATAGAATAAAATATGTCTTTGGAACATCATCATAATATGCACATCAGATCTTAGCTTACACCTTTCCACTAATTACATCTCTTTAGTCCAGAATTATATTTGGAGCAGTAATTCAGCCGGAAGCATTAATGGCTGCAGATGGAGACCGCAAAGAAAGCTCTGAGTGTGCTCCTCCTGGCTATCACTGTCCTAGACTGACTCATCCTACTGCATTTCCCTAGAATAAAACCAAGGCATTTCTGTACTTACAAATAGCACACGTCTGTGCCATCCATCGTGTCTCTTCTGTGAGGAAAGCCTCAGTGTATATCCCAGCATGTCTTCTGTGCTGAGCTGTTTAATATTGAATCTATTTGTTTAAAAAGGCCGTATGGACCCTTTTTGTAGACTGTGATGCATTTATGATGAATTATTAAAATCATAAATCTAGGGAACTTTTTATTTTCTCCATTTCATTTATAACAGTAAACTTTTGTTTTATATTAGCCTGGCTTTACAAAAAAAATGTATGCGTGTGTGTGTGTGTGTGTGTGTGTGTGTATATTACACACTTTTTTTTTTTATACCAACAACATCTAACTTTTAGAATTAGGCCGAATGCTTTGGCTACTTCTACATGTAAATAAGCTCTGTTATGATGGGCTAACCTACTAGTTTATATGCGTGTTGTGGTTTTTTTAAATGACGTCTACTTGATGTTCACTCAATATTAATTTCAAACCCAGAAGATGACAGTAGTCCAAACATGCAACTAAATTAAACGCTTTCCTCTTTAAAAAATCAACAGTAATGCATGCTATAATTGTCCTCCATTATGTATGCAGTTTACTCGTTTAATAACGTCTCAGAAGGATGTCAAATTTTACAATCATCATTGAAGAAAAGCTGTGAAACTCATCATAAATAAGATCTTTCAGTGTGCTGGCGTGTTCCCTGCCTCACGTGAATCAGGATCTTTTACAGCCTGCAGTCATCGGCGTGAGTGGGATTTAAAGCTCTGCCTCCTCTCAAATCGTTTTTGGAAGCCACTCCATTGTCTTTGTTCGGTTTCATATGGGCATCACCAGTCACCCAATATTACATCCAATTACTGGAGGTCATTTACACATGACATATGAGCCTGTGGGGCTCTGGCCCTCACACTGAATACTATTACAACCTATAAATCCAGCACTGAACTCCACTACCACACTATAAATCAATGCTGCTCAGTTTAGTCTTTTGTATACAGCCATCCATGGATATAATTGAGAGGCCAGTTTATTCCCCTCATCATTGCCATAATTATGCCATTTATAGTGCAATCAGTGAGGCCGGTTGTATGGGATGGGAGAACTGGCTTGTTCATAAGCAGGTTTTACTTGTCCCTGTGACCACTGCCTTGTGTGTGTCCATTGTGTGTAATGATAGTGATGAAAGCATCACACTCCTCCTCAACAAACCCACCGCTCTGACGCATGTGTCTGTTTTTGATTCACGTCCACGCAACCTGCTGCAAGCTGCGCATGAAGATGACCCAAGACTCCATCTGTGTTGGCGTGTGGAGGTTTGTGAGAGGACTGTGTGAATTAGTACCATTTCCTGTGCAGAAATAGAAAATATTTTTTAACAATGCAGTCTAGATCTTCATTTCCATTCATCTTTCCATTCACAGATCAGATTCATTGCATGGTAATTTTAATAAGCTTCACAATTTAAAAAGTATGGGACCCCAGACTTTTGTGTGTGTGTGTTTTGTACGTTTTGTATTTGTAATTTAATGAGAATCAAACCCTAGACCTTGGTGTTGCTAGCGTCAAGCTGCATTGTTTGAGATACTAACCTAGTATTTACAAAGTCTTCAGCTCTCGTCTTTCTTTTCAGTCCTCGTAAAAATCCTCAGTGACCTGGCAGAACTCATCAAATGTGTGATGATGTGTTTTCTGTTCACGTTTACTGAAAATAGTAGAAATCACAATGAAATTCACCCGAATATGGCACCCATTACTGATGCACATTTATTGACAAGCATATGCAACTTGCAACTTCCTGCACCAGGCAAAAGTTATTCCTGAACACCCCTAAGACTGAAGTCCTAGAGTCTTGTTCATTTATTTAATATTTTGGCTAATTTATTATGCGCTCAGCTACCAAGAAGAGTGCCATTAAAGACACAGTTCAGCAAAAAATGAAAATTACGTCATTAATTTCTCATCCTCATGTCGTTCCAAAGCCGTAAGATCTTCGTTCATCTTCAGAACACAAAATAAGATATTTTTGATGAAATCCAAGAGCTTTCTGGCCCTGCACAGACAGCTACACAACTGACACATTCAACTGACACATACATCATTAAAATAGTCCATGTGACATCAGTGGTTTAACCTTAATTGTATGAATCTATGAGAATACTTTTTGTTCGCAAAGAAAACAAAAATAATGATTCATTCAGCAATTTCTTCTCTTCCGTATCAGTCTTCAATGTGCGTTCATGAGAGTACCACAACATTTCTTTGCACACAAAATGTATACTCGTGACTTCATAAAATTACGGTTGAACCACTGATGTCACGTGGACTATTTTAACAATTTCCTTACTACCTTTCTGGGCCTTGAATGTTTCAGTTGCATTCCTGTCTATGCAGGGTCAGAAAACCCTTGGATTTCATCAAAAATATCTTAATTATTCCTTTTAACTAAACACATGTTAGCATGTTTAAATTCCTCCTACAGATTTTCCTTCAATATTGATGCAGAAGAAATCTGCAGATTTGGTCAGGGATTAGTTATTGATTCTTGTGCATTGACTGGGAAATTCTCCTCTGCACTAGAGAAATTAGATGCTCGGCTTAGCATGGGAGAGCGAGGCATTTGTGGACAGAATCTAGTTGCTTGTGGTTGGAAATATAGCTGTTCAGATACCTGACATGGCTGCTGTGGTTCTCTGAGCTCAGTAAATGACAGTGTGTCAGTGTGTGGGTTCATCTGCTTTGGGCAGATGTGAAACGGAAAGAAAAGAGAAACGATTTGTTGCAAGTTGCAGGTTTATAATGACTTACACAGTGAATAAAATTGTATTATATGCTTGTAGATGCAAGCAAATGTCATACTTCATCTAGATGATAAATGCTGATTTCTTTCATGTCATTGCTCTTTTACCTACCGCCCCTCTCTCTCTTTACAGATATCCTGCAGTATTACCTCACATGTAACGTGGGTCAGGTCAACCCCTTCCAACAGGTAATCATAGCTTCTACCTCTCTTGAATGCATTGATTCAGATTTTATCTTTTAACTAAATCCCTCACTTTCAAATCTCTGAGAGATGTCTTCAGAAAAAGTATATCGGCTCTGTTCCAAACACTAGTGAGCTTCCTAACTGGAGAAGTCTGGCATCATAGAGACATTCCCAACAGAAAGGATTTTGCTAATAGCAAAATTATGCACCATTATAGGTACCTAATTTGGCAAAAAAAAAAAAAATAATAATAATAATAACAGTTAGGGATGCACCGAATGTTCGGCAACCAAAATTGTTCGGCAGAAAATAACAAAAAAACATCTTTCGGTGTTCGGCCGAATAAGCGAAAGACTGAATAAATTGTACCGAACAATGACGTGACGCGATCAAATAGAGGCACGCACTGATGCAGCAAACACGTCTGCAGTGTGAAAGTATTTTAAAACTGTCAGAGAAAGATGCAAAAATCATTACGAGCACGAAACACCGACAGCGAGAGAATGCTTAGTGCTGCATCTCATGTCTCCGATGAGAAGAGGAAGGGGTGGTTGTTGTTGGTTACTATGATGATTGAAATCGCGAAATGGCCTCAAAGGATTAGTAAATAAACTGCAGAACGTTATGTTTTCTAATACACGCACAAATTGCATGTATTCAGTGCTGCACGAGCTTGCGGCACCAGGGTTCAAAGTCCAAAGCGCAAGAAAAATCTGCTCTAAAACACTGTTACTCGTCATTTGCTCAATAACATTTTTATAATTTTTTTTAAAGACGTGACAATGTGATACGTGCGACAAACATCTTCCCAAATTCATAATGAGATTTATTTAAATATCTGCATGCTGTTTTCAACAAAAAGAAGCACTAAGATCTTCCTGCCGGTTTCTGCCAAAATAAAATAAGAAAAAAAAGCAAAATGAAAAAAAAGAAAAAGCAACAACTCCATCAACATTCATAAATGTTAGTATTGTAATTTTACTGTTGTTCTGTAAAATAAAATAAAAAATAAGACAAAAATAATGATAAAATAATTGCCCTACAACAGCTCTATACATTTATTATAACATTCACACATAGTGTTCAAATTGGGATCTGTAATATATTGTAATGTTTTAAAGCAGTCTCTTCTGCTCAGCAAGGCTGTGTTTATTTGTTCAGTAAAAAAATACATGCCTGATTCAAGAAGGGGGTCTCAAAAATAGCCAAAAAATATTATTTTACTAACTTATTAATTTTAAGTTAAATTGTGCTTTGTTGGTATAATATCTGATAGAATGTTAAAAAATGTTTAAATTGTTGTTTTGTAATTGATTTTTTTTTTTTTTTTTTTGGAAAAGCAGGACAAAACAGTAAAAAGCACATTTTGGCTATTTAATTTATGCAATGGTGAAAAAAAATGGGAAAATAGGCCTACATAGGGGGAAAAATGTGAAAAACGGTATTCGGCCTTCGGCCCAGTGTTTCATTTTCTTCAGCTTCAGCCAAGAATTTTCATTTCGGTGCATCCCTAATAATAATAATAAATACAGCATTACATGTGTGCATCATGGAAATGGTAATCCCAGAATTCATTGCTATGAGGTCATTAAAAAGTTAGCAACATGCTAACATGTTATTTTATTATTATTTATATTCTGTTATAGTATTTATTAATATTTTGTTCCAGTTTAAATTCTATTTTGAATTTTGGCATTCTATGTGCTTTTGTCATTTTTAAAATAAAAAATGTAATTTAATTATTTTATTTTATATTATGTTATTTATACAATTTTTGAAATTTGTATAAATTAGTAAAGTTCTAATATATATATTTTTTTAATTTCAGCTTTATTTCAGTTAACAAAAATATTTTTAATAGTTAGTTTTAGCTACTGATTCTAACATCAGACTGTGGAAGAGTTAGTTTTGTCCTGTGTACTTAGGTGTGAGGGACCATTAATGTTGTTCCTTCTGTAGATAGTTAATAGACAGCAAGGTATCTCACTGGAGTTTGGAAGACAGCCAATCTCCTCTCTCCTCCTCACACTCCATTACAGGGCAAGTGCCGCCCCCTGTTTAGTTTGCCACTGCACATTAGCATTCTCATTGTGAGCTGCTCAGTGGAAATGTGTTTTCCTTTGGCTTCCTGTCTCTCCTGTTAGTTAATGGAGTCAGACTTCGTCTTTATTTGAATAATGTATGTGCATGATTTAACTGATCATGATTGATGGATTATGTTAGTGACCGCTCCATTGTCTTGATGTCATTTAATTTAAACGAAGGGTAATGCCCATATGGAGATTAAATGCTCTACTTTGTCAGCTGATGTCTCCGAATGGAGTTCCTCCAGTTCTCATGCAGCATACAGATGAACTGAGCCTGATTCACATCTGAGACTGCAATGTATTGAAATGGATACTGATTTCAGATTTCAGTCCCCAAGGAATATTTTAAGAACATTTAAAAAGAAATGTTGATGATTCTACGTTTAATGCTTTAAAAATCAGATTTGCTTTGCTGTCTACAATGCACATGAGCAGTTACCTTCACACAAGACATGTTCTTGCATTCAAAACAACTAGAGAGTTTTTGTTTTTTATCTGTGAAGGATGCCAAAAGTTTGGGATTGGTTAGATTTGTTTTAAATGTTTTTGAAAGAAGTCTCTAATGCTCACCAAGGCTGGTAATTTTGTGAAATATTACATTTTAAAAGAACTTTTAAGTTTGAATATATTGTAAAATGTAATTTTACTCTTGTGTTGGCAAAACTGAGTTTTCATTATCATTACTCCAGTCTTCAGTGTCAAATGATCCTCCAGAAATCAATCTAATATGCCGATTTGATGCTCAAGAATTTTTTGTTATCGTCAACATTGAAAAAAGTTTGTGCTGTTTAATATTTTTTTGTGGAAACTTTATACATTATTCAGCATTCTTTGAATTAGAAAGTTCAAAAGAGCAGCATTTATTTGAAATAGAAATCTTTTGTAACATTATGTCTTGACTGAAAATTTGATCAATTTAATATGTCCTTGCTCAATAAAAGTAGTAATTTGTATTTAAAAATTATTTTTAACCTCAAACTTTTGAAAGGTAGTGTGTATATAATGCTGCTTTAGAATTTGACCAAAATAATGTATCTTCTAAGGCAGCATAATTTTGGAACAAAGTTGGAGTTGCGTTTGTTTTTCAAAATTCTTGTTAGCTGCACTGAACCTATACTTGCTGATGCTGCCTGTTGTCTTTAGTTAGTTTCCAGCAATTAACATGGTAAGCAGAAGTCTTCTGTGAGCTCTGTAAAGAAGGACATGTTGTACTTTCACTGCCTCTTTTTCAGTGAATGTCAGCAAATTTTCCAGCCTATCATTGTGGAACTGTTGGCAGACAAAGCTGACACAGTGGCCATTTGGCATCTCAAATATTCATGTTTTCAAGATCTGTGCTCTTGAAATGCTCCGCGACACACCTAAATGGCCGGATGCAAGAGCCTGTCCTGACATTTGCTGCTGGGTGTAAATGCACTGTTGCATTATGCAAGCAGCTCTCTCTGCTGCTGCAGTACTAACAGCGGAGTGAGCGTGGGGGTGTGCTAGTGAATGAACACTGAGGAAATACTTCTGCACTGGGCAGGAAGTGGAAGTTACAGTGCAAGCCAGTTTGTATTACCTGTCGAGCTCTTAATATTGCATTTTTGTGTCTTTCAGAAAGTAACCAGAATCAAATAATTACACGCCTTATTAATAATGATATAGCTTTATGAATTATACTAAGAAACTCGTACTTTATTTAGCTAAGATGCATTCAAATGATCAAAAGTGACCATAAAGACATTTATAATATTGTAAAAGATTTCTATTTAAAAAAAATAGGGCTCTTTTAAAATTTCATTAAAGGAGTTTTTTTTATAATTGATTTATTTTTGATCTAATAAATGTAGCCTTGGTGACTTCTTTCTTTACTTTTTTATAATTAGCTTTTCAACTGCTGTCTTTTAGTTTCATTTTATTTTTAATTTTTATTTGGAGCACTTTAAGATTTACAAAAATGTGTTTAGGTCTATAGGTTTTTGTGCTAGTTTTAGTATACTAACCAGATTCCTATAAATGAAATGATGTTTGCACAGCATGTAAGTGGTTTTTGTTTTTTCTTGTTGTAGAAGCTGTCAGGAAGTCACAAAGCACTGGTGGAAATGCAGGACGATGTGTCAGAACTACTGCGCTCTGCAGTCCGGGAATACCCCAAAACAAAGGTGAGCGCTTGTATGTAGATATCTGTATGACTCTGTGTGTGTATTGAGAGCATGCATGTAGTATGTATGGCCCATTTCTCACAGTCCCTGATGCACAAAAGCTTGCAGGTTCTTTTGTAGCGTCTGTGTGAAAAATGTTTGTGTGTGTGTGTTCACTACTCCTGGGCCTCTGTCATTGTGCAGCATCTGTGTGTGTTCAGGGACAAAGTGATGGCTGACATTCTGTACATGTGAGAAAGAAAGCCGTCCTCTCGCTAAAACACAAGCGTTGAGAGAAACCGCTGAATCAATGGAAATATTTCACCCTTAGAACCAGTCAAAATCTGATTACCACTGCAACTTCATACAACTTAGACCTCACATAACACTGAGCCTTTAAAAGAAAGAAAACAAGCCTCTCTTCTTTGACATCCTGTGTGAATGTTTTGCTTTGTCATGTGTGTGCCATTGTGTGCTGGACTCATAACGACTGAATAGAAATGAGGATATTGATTATACTATTGCATACCTAGTGTATGCACTGCATTTACTTTTATATTTAGTCATTTAGCAGACGCTTTTATCCAAAGCAGCTTATAAATTAGGACAATAGAAGCAATCAAAACCAACAAAAGAGCAATAATATGTAAGCACTGTGACAAGTCTCAGTTAGACTTGCACAGTTTTTTTTTTAAATAATAAATAAAAAGAAAACAAGTAGATAGAATAGAATCAGTAAATTTTTAATAAAAAGAAGTAACAAGTAGTAGAATAGAAATAGAATAGAGAGTGTTAGAGCATCAAGTTTTTTTTTTTTCTTTTCTTTTTTTTTAAAAATAAATAAAGATAGTATAGAATAAAATTAGAACACTACTGTTCAAAAGTTTGGGTTCAGTAAGAAAATAATACTTCTATTTAGCAAGGACACATTAAATTGATCAAAAGTGACAGTAAAGAAAAAATTATATTTCAAATAAATGCTGTACTTTTGAAATTTCTTTTCATCAGAGAATCCTCAAACA
The DNA here is from genome assembly GCA_021397915.2 of Tor tambroides. NCBI lineage: Eukaryota > Metazoa > Chordata > Actinopteri > Cypriniformes > Cyprinidae > Tor > Tor tambroides. Next base: position 17,750 of record JAFVLL020025707.1, on the reverse strand, counting down.
AACTGTATCATGGTGTCAACAAAATATTAAGTATCACAACTTGAGCAGCAAATCAGCATGTTAAAATCATTTCTGAAGTATCGTGTGACATTGAAGACTGGAGTAATGATGCTGAAAATTCAGCTTTGTATCACAGGAATAAATTACATTTTGTAATGTATTAAAATAGAAAACGCTTATTTTAAATTGTAATAATAGTTGACAATATTGCTGTTTTAATGTACTTTTGACCAAATAACTTTTAAACATCTATGTAACTGTAGACATTGCATTTAGAGTAACCATTTTATTTCAAACTATGTGTGCTTGTTTTTTAGGGAAACCTTGAGCAAATTCAAGGGGGGTTGAACACCACTGAAGTTGGACTGCACCAGCTCACTGCTCTTGTGGACTGCCGCAGTTTGCACATGGTAAGTGTTTTAGAGTATATGACCACTTTGCACATACGTTTCCTCTCTGACTCTAAAATAAGCACATCTTGCCACCATTTTCACTGTAACCTCAACCTGTGGCCTTCTGTGACATGAAAAACCAGGGTTTGCAGCCCACCTGCAGCTCTCTCACAAACAAACACTCTCTTGCTCTCTCTCACACACACAGACACACATATACAGTGCCCTCCATAAGTATTGGAACAGTAAAGACAAAATTGCTCTGTTGGCTATGGAGTCAAGACATTTGCAAATATGATTAAAAGATGAGACAAAACTACAGAATGTCACATTTTATTTAGCCGTTTCAACACATACATGTTTTACCAAATAAAAAGAACAGCACTTTTAGAGTTCATCCCACTCATTGATGTGCGCATAAGAATTGGGACAGTTGAACATAAGGCAGATATAAAAGATTAAAAGCTATTATTTAGTTGCAGAGCCCTTGCGCACAATCACAGCAGTGAGTCTGTGACCCATAGACATCACCAGACTCTTGGTCTCATCCTTTGAAATACTTTTCCCAGCCTTTAATGCAGCCAATTCCAATTGTTGCTTGTTTTGGGGATTTTCTGCCTTTACTCTCCTCTTCAGCTGGTGAAATTCATGTTCACTCTGATTTAAATCTGGAGATTGACTTGGGCAGTCTAAGACTTTCCATTTCTTTGCCCTTATAAATTCCTTGACTGAACTGGCAGAATGTTTTGGGTCATTGTCCTGATGCAATATGAAGCACTTCCCAATGAATCTGGTGGCATTTTCTTGAATACTGGTAGGCAAGATGGTTTTGTAGCCTTCCAAATTCATTCTGCTACTGTCATCATACATTAAGTCATCGGTAAAATTGAGAGGGCCTGTTCCAGAGACAGCCATGCATGCCCATGCCATGACACCACCTCCACCATGCTTTACAGATGAGGCTGTATGCTTGGGATCATTTGCAGTTCCCTTTTTTTCTCCACATTTTTGCTTTCCCATCACTTAGATAAAGGTTCATCTTTGTCTCATCGGTCCATAAACACAGTTCCAAAACTCTTCTGGCTCACCTTTGTGCTTTTTTGCAAACTCTAATCTTGCCTTTCTATTTTTGGTGCTGGTCAGAGGTTTGCATCTTGCTGTGTAGCATCTGTAATTCTGTGTCAAAGTCTCCTGAGGACAGTAAATTGTCAGAGCATCACCCCAGCTTTCTGGAAGTTGTTGGTGATTTTACAGACACGTCTTTTAGGGTTCATTTTCACAGCTTTTATGATTTGTCTGTCATCAACTACTGTTGTTTTCTCAGCCGATCAGGTAGTTGTTGGTTGCTGGTGTCGCTGGTGGTTTCCAAACTCTTGATTTCTCCATGCCCTTTGTTTTTGCTAGAGCTCTAACTGACTTCCTCTTTTCTTTTAGCATCCAAATTGCTTGCTTTTCTCTCAAAGTCAGCTCCCTCATCTTCATCCTGGTTTGTGTGTGTCGTCATCGAATGCAAGACTTAGAAGGCAGAAGTAATGGATATAACTGATAAGACACATTCCCTGCTTTTAATATCTGAAGAATTAATGCAACAGGACACAGCTGATCACCACAGCCAACAGAGCAATTTTGTCTTTACTGTTCCAATACTTTTGGAGGGCACTGTGTATATACTGTATGTTTCTATCTTCTATCTGCTCTAAACCTTACCAGCACTTACTGCTGCAGTCTGGAGCCTGTCCTCTTCTCTGAGATGATGGAGATGTCCGATATTTCGGGATTCAGTATGACTAGAGTTCCTCCTCAAGGCTGAGAGACAGAGGCCTGCTGTGTGGGTGGTCCTAGAAGTGCATCTCCTTCCCATGAGAAGAGAAAGTAACGGATAAAATATGGACTTTTGGAAATCCATTATATATTATTGATGGTGTTTTCATTCTGCAAAAGCAATAACACACTTTACGGTCCAAACCGTGCATCTGGGCTGTATGTGGGAGAGTTTGTGCTGGAGATGCAGAACAGCGCCGGCAGTAATTACAAATGGAGCAATTTTGCAGTTAATAATGACGGTAATTTGGAGGAAGGAAGACGATGCCATGTTTCTATGATAGCAGCATGTGTAGGGCTGGTCGCGGTTCGGTCAACATGTATTATTAAAAGCCCTGTTTCTCTCTGCAGCATATGGTGCCGTCTACTGCAGGAAGTTCTCAGTTAGAGTGTTTTCATTTCTTCTGTATCTATTATACACATACCCAGCAGAGACTGGTTTCTGTGTGTGTGCTGTCGCATGCAAAGCGTTTAAAGTGACAGTTGACCCAAAAATTAACATTATTCTGTCATTATTTTCTCATCCTCATGATGTTCAAAACCTGTATCCTACATTTGTGCTTCTGCTGATGAAACAAAGTCAATGATGGCAGTGAGTGAATGATGACAGAATTTGCAGTGTTTGTGTGCAGTGCTGTGATTGTCTTTCTGTTTGTGTGCAGGATTATGTGCAGGCATTGACTGGAGTGTGTTATGATGGACTGGAGGGCCTGATCTACCTGGTGCTGTTCTCGTTCATCACAGCTCTCATGTTCACCTCCGTCGTCTGCAGTGTGCCACACACATGGCATGGCAAAAGGTGAGATCTGAAGAGAAAAAAAAAATTGTAAATGTTACAAATATTATTTTGTGGTTTTATATAATAATAATAATAGTTGTTATAATTATTAATTATAGAGAGGTTATTATAGTTAAGTAAAAAAAGTGTTAGTCATTAGTAGACATTAGTTTAATAATATTAAAACCATATATATGTATGTGTGTGTGTATATATGTATGTGTGTGTGTGTGTGTGTTGTATGTATACGTTACACCTATCCACAATTTTATGACAACTATACTGTTACTAAAAGTAAGCATCTGATAGTGGTCTTATACTATATATTCCCAACACTATATCACATGAAATATGTATTATCAGGCTTATAGTGCATTAAAGAAAAAGCAGCAGTTTTGTTATTGTCATAAAACACATTGTTCTTTTCCCACACAAGTTAGTGTTAGCAGTATGACGCAGCCATTCAGTGGAACATCCTCATTTTTGTAGTTAATGCACTCGGGAGGATTAAGCCAAAGATTGAACAACAGTGGAAGTAGTTAGTGGTGTGTTTGTGTGTCCATGGGCATTGTTACGAAGACTATGGTTGGACACCTCGTGCTCCCGTCACGCTCTTTGGTCAAAATCTAAACGGAAACAGCTGCCTTGCTCCATCTCTTCCCCCCCTGTTCCTTCCTTCCAAGCGCTCTGTGTGGGAATCGCTCACATCTTCCTCACATTATTATATAAACTGCAATAACTTCCCAGTCCAGGCCAATGCGGCTGATCTCCCAGGACAGGCCTGCATCAGGCAAACAGGATTACACTGGAAGAGATAGAAAGGACAAAGACGCCAGCTTAAGCATATCATGTAATTATCACACTCATAAGTGTGTATCTCATAGTACACAGCTATTCACACTACCTCTTCATTATAGATAATTAGCAGTTTCTGAATATGAGTTTAGGCAGGCTGTGGCAGGCAATGCAGTGTGGAGGTAGACACTGATTATGTCAACTGTGTGAAGTTGGGAAATATTTTGTAATATTTGAAGTTAGTTCATGCATTTTTATATGCAAAAAATTTTTTTGTTGGTGTTAAAGGTGCACACAGGCTTTTTTATAATCTTTTAATGTAATAGTACTTTTTTTATAATTAAAAAGCTTGATTTCACATTAAGTCAGGCGCCCTAGACCAGCACAACATTTAAAAAATATATAAAGAAAAAATTAACGAGTTCTCTAATCTAAAAAATTGAATTCAATTCAATTTCACTGATTAAAAAAAAAAAAATCACAAAACAAATTACAAAACTACAAAAACAAATTTTAACATGCATTCTTCTCATCCATTGACAACAATAACAAAAAAGATAACTTTTTTAATTTATTTATTTTTTTAAGTATGTAACCACTGATTTTTTAAATACAAATATTCTAAATGGTGTTGTTACTATTTTTAACATTTTACACAGAAGAAGTGTGGAAATACCCTCAGAGTAGTTAAGAAACTGACATTATGTATTTTGTTTTTATTTTGGGTCTGTGCAGCTGCCTTTAACCATGAAATACACAAGTTGACCTGCAAACATAATTCACACATTTCTGCAACATATTAGTGTCGAAACCTTGTTCATGACCCTAAATGAAAAAGTTACTAAATTTCAAGAAAATCATCATAGGTTAACAAATATTTCCGATATCAAAAATCGAAATGTGCTCCAACTAAACGGCATAAAAGTAATTATTTTTGTCATGAATCCTAGTACTGAAAATTCTCACTTGGTGTGAACAAGTTGTTTACTGGATCACCTTTGAGTTTACTTTTGTGGACAGTAATGCAACCACACTTTATGCCAGTGATCATTTTCAAGTGTTGGCTGGAGTTATATTGAAGCTGAACTACTGTATACTGAATAGTTCAAGTGTAGTAGAATAGGTCATCAAGCTACCATGTCCAGCAGGTTCACAGCCTTCCTGATACTGTTCATTTTTCTCTCTCTGGTCACCATCAGCTTTTTCATTCACGTTCATTAAGCTAACACAGTGCAGATACATCTCGTACTGTTCCTGGTCGCATGTAATTCAATCAGTGGACACAGGAGTACAGACTGTTAGTGGTCTGTCAAGAGTCACCGAGTCACTGATGCAGGTTTTTGTGTGGTTCCAGGCTTTCCCTTAAACGATAATATGTCCTCCCTCTTGGCCAAATGCATGCTGCTCTCTTTGTTCCCTGTGGCTGAAAGAAAGCAGAGCACATGCCTCTATGTGGACTTGATGTGCTCTTCCTGTTTGTCATTAGTAACACAGCAGAGAGCGCCCTCTTCTGTTCATACCACAGTGTGACGCATTGATAGTGAAGATCAGATGGAATTTATTAATGTATTAATGTACAGTTTGAGTGGATTCATCCTTTTCTCTGAAGTTTTGGATTTCCACTTTGAATTAAGATTTATTTATTTATTCATTTATTTATTGGACTACACTGCTGATATGTGACACTGAACCACAAAACCAGTCATAAGGGTAAATTTTCTGAAATTGACATGTATATATCATCTGAAAGCTGAATAAATAAGCTTTCCATTGATGTATGGTTTGTTAGGATCGGACAATATCTGGCCAAGATACAACTATTTGAAATCTGGAATCTGAGGGTGCAAAAAAAATCTAAATACTGAGAAAATCGCCTTTAAAGTTGTCCAAATGAAGTTCTAATCAACGCATATTACTAATCAAAAATTAAGTTTTGATATATTTATGGTTGGAAATTTACAAAATATATGCATGGAACATGATCTTTACTTAATATCCTAATGATTTTTGGCATAAAAGAAATATCAATAATTTTGACCCATACAATATATTTTTGGCTATTGCTGCAAATATATCTGTGTGACTTATGACTGGTTTTGTGGTCCAGGGTCATATATTTGGTCGAGATACAACTATTTGAACATTTGAAATCTAAGGGTGCAAAAAAAAATCTAAATATTGAGAAAATAGCCTTTAAAGTTGGCCAAATGAAGGTCTTAGCAATGCATATTACTAATCAAAAATTAAGTTTTTATATATTTATGGTAGGAAATTTACAAAATATCTTCATGGAACATGATCTTTTCTTAATATCCTAATAATTTTTGGCATAAAAGAAAAATCTATCATTTTGATCCATACAATGTATTGACTGGTTTTGTGCTCCAGGATCACATATGTTTAGTGACTTGTTAACACTACAGTTCAAAAGTTTGGGGTTGTAAGACTTTTTTTTTTTATATATATAATGTTTTTAAAAGAAGTCTCTTATGTGCATCCAGGCTGTAATGTCACATGATCCTTCAGAAATCATTTTAATATGCTGATTTGCTGCTCAATGTTGAAAATAGTTGTGCTGCTCAATAATTTTCTAGAAACTGTGATGCATCTTAATATTTACAATTTAATATGTCCCTGACATAAAAAAGCCAACCCCAAAATTTTGAACAGAAATTTTATTTGTTCATCTATTTATATTTTGTCCCATGCTCATTCATTGATTCATTATGCATTGCTAATTTTTAGCATCAAGAAAACTTTCAATAAAATGACATGATTTTTACCTGACAGTATTTCCTTTTTGTTCTGGAGGTGGTGCAAATCAACAGCAGGTATTTTGCTTCTACCGCATGTTGGGTAAATATGACAACTCTCTGATCTCTTGAGGGGTCCTGTCTGCGCTTTGACTCTGCTTGTCAGCTATATGCAGTCTCTAACACTGCTAACTGGCAGTTTTACTCCAATTCACACTCCCACAGCGATCACAGATTGAGCTTTCACTGAGGCAACTTCACAGCAATTCACAAGTTGCGTTGGGCTGTGTTGACAGATTAAACGATATCAAACTACAGCTGATGTCCTCTGAAATCAGTGAAGTATCACCACTGAGCTCAAGCCAGTTTGAGCTGATGGATCTGTCCCTGTAATAAGTCACTTTGAATAAAGACGGTTATTTGATTCCAGCTAACAGTCTGTTGCGTGTGTTTGTGCATACAGGCCTGATGAGGACAGTGAGGAGGAGTCCATGGCTCCTGGAGGCAGGCAGAATCATGATAACCTGTACCGGGTTCACATGCCCAGTCTCTACAGCTGCGGCAGCAGCTACGGCAGCGAGACCAGCATCCCTGCAGGAGCACACACTGTCAGCAACGCTCCTGTTACTGAGTACATGTGAGTTAAACACACACAAACACACACACACACATGTATGACGTCAACAACCAATACATATGAACACATACAGGTCACCTTTTCCGTTCTGTGAGGGATCCATGGAGTTTTTTTGTAGAAATAGCTTGATATTCAGTTTGACCGATACTTATGATGCTCACACATTTTCTATTACATCTCTTTTTGGTTCTTCCATGGGCCACCATTCATTTATAAATGATAAACTCATAGTCATTTGAGTGAAACTTTTATTTGTCACGTAAAACGACTATGGAAATAAATACATCGCTATTTAGATCACAAAACTGCTTCGTGTAATGATTGCACTTAATAATAATAATAAGCTCATATTTTTTAATACTACTACTTTTACTATTAGAAGTTGAATTGTAAAACAAATCTATTCATCAAAAATCCTGAAAGCAGCAAGTGCTAAGTAGCACTGTTTCAACATTGATGTAATAAATGTTTCTTGAGCAGCAAATCGAATTATCAGAATGATTTCTGGAGGATCATGTGACACTGAAGACTGGAGTAATAATGCTGAAAATTTAGCTTTGACATCACGGGAATAAATTGCATTTAAAATATATTCAAATAACAAACAGTTCTTTTAAATTGTAATAATATTTCAAAATATTGGCGTTTTTACTGTATTTTTGTTCTTTCAAAAGCATTTTAAAAAATCTTCCCGACCCCAAACTTTTAAATAGTAGTGTAAATAAACAAGTACAATAAATTTGAAATAGATTAGTAACATTAATGCAGGAGGATTTTGGATCTTTGTAAAGAGTGTGTGTCTCATTTCCAGGACCCAGAATGCAAACTTCCAGAACCCTCGCTGTGAGAACACTCCTCTGATCGGGAGAGAATCTCCTCCTCCGTCTGTAAGTATCTGCACTCGTCCTCAGTGAATGACGACACACAAACATACAATAATCATAAACACACTAACTCACAAACCACAGAGTCATTTTGACAGCCTGAATGCTTAAAAATTCACCTCAAATAGCACGTTCTTGTAGTTTGCTTGTGTAAATCAATGATCTCCCCCACTGAAGTTTCACTGTACACAGCAAGTCATTACAAAGAGCCCTGAACTCTGTTCAAGTAAATATCTAATTAAACGATTAAGTCGAGTAAGCAGACCTTTCAAGCCAACTGCTGTTGGACAACTTCTGCTGTTGGGAACTTCTTGCTTGCCCAATCTTACACAACAGTTTAGGTAGGGTGGTGATTTATAGCCATAGATCGATGTCACATTGATTTTTTTTTTTTTTTTTGTGTGTGTGTGAGGAAAAGGAGAACAGAGATTTTGAGCCAGCTGCCCACTTACCGACTCGAAACACCTTGATAACTGAAGCGAGGTATCAGCACGATCACCTGTAATTGCTGAAATCAAGGTGTTAAACTCAGTGCTCCGACACGGAAGAGGGGTGATTGATTACCTGAGTGCCTCTGACATTTCACATAGACTATTACTTTATTTCAACACCTCTTTTTGGGAGCCAATCGATATAAAGTTCCCAAAATAAGAACTAGAGCACAATGCAAACATTAGCACCACGGACAACAGTCTTGCTGTACTCTTTACTCTTAACATTTCTGAGGAAAAAACATTTAAAGGAATGGTGTGGCTAAGAGTTCAGACAGTATGGCTTGTCAGTTTCATTCTTGTCTGCAAGAATCCGCCAACCCAGAAACTAATTCGCTGGGGAGATTAGTTGGTGGGACTGTTAGCATTCACTCATTAACAGACACTAAAAATGTCAGAAGGGGACTAATTATTTGAGTACTTGTTCTGCACCACCTAGTCGACTAGTAAAAACTAAAATAGGTTTTCTTTTGAGCAACTGCCTGCCATAAGCACCAAAATAAAAGTTCACTTAAATCTTGGCATTACAACTGTGAACATTAGGTGGCGCTGGGGATACATGATGTTGAGGAGATATTGACGTGCTTTCAGACACGTGTATTATTTTGGTTTTCAAGGTTTTCTTAACAGTTTGGCAAATTTTCTTGGGCGAAATCCAGTCATTTAGTATGAAGCCGAATGATTTCCTTATGCAGATTTCACAACAGGTTCAAGTTAAACAGAAAACTGCTTAGTTTGAAAGTGACTTCTGTCTGAGCTGTGCTTCGTACATTGCTACACTATTGACGTTAGCCAATGGAACTTTTTTTGTTGTTGGCAACATTTTGCTAATGTGACATTTCCTTATTTGATGTATTTGCATCTTGTTAGAGTCATGCATCCCACCAAATGAGAATCCAGTTTTATGGTCGTATAAGAAACTCGATTGATTAAGATTGCTTATGAGATTAGTGTATATTATTAAAATACATTTTTATATAGCTTCTGATGAGCGCTAGTGTCTTATTGTTGACTTTTGCAATTACATTCAATACATTATTTTACATTAATTTTGGAATTATGCATTACATTTTTTTGTCTAATTATTGTTTAAATTTCACATACATATACTCATCTTTTTTTACTTGCATTTTATTTATTTTATTTTGGAGATTTGTTTGCCTTTATTATGATAGGATAGTAGCTAGACAGAAAGTGAACTGGGAGAGAGAAAGGGGGGCGGGATTGGGAAAGGTCAACGAGCCGGGACTCAAACTCAGGACACCCGAAGTGCAGTGGCACTGTATGTCGGCGTGCTGCTCACAAGACTGTTGGTGCCGACACTTGCATTTTCAGTTTTGACAAATCAGTTACATGACCACAAATTTACTCTGTTTTTAAGAAACATTATCACTGGAAAAACTTTAAATGAAGCTAAAAATCTGTGTTAAAATGAGTTAGTCTGCTGGTAGTTTAGGTGAGATGCAGATTGTCAGGACTTGCTGATGTAAGTTAACCCCACTCACACCGTGTACTTGTGTCCCCTCTCACCCTCGTGTCTGGTCTTGTGTCCTCTAGACGCTGCGTGTGTGTGTTTGGGAGTGCATGTCTACGTGTTTCTTGTGAGCTGGAGAAGCAGTCAGTGGTGTCTATCTGCTCTACAGTTTCTTGTCGTTTTCTTTTCTGCAAACCCACACAGTTGTATTTGACATCCACGGACAGTAACAGCCGTCACAGCTGGCAGTTAAAGCCATCGGAGAGTTCCCGCTCGTTTTGGTAACAGCCTCGGCTATTCCAACAGGTACTCATATGCCCCACTCCCACTTATTGGCCCACTTTCCTCCCTTTAAAACAAAAAACACAACAGTGTGATTCCTTCCCAAACTCTGACCCAAGCAAGCTGCCCTCACCCCTGGTGTTTTTGTTGTGTGGATCCCTGGTCTGACATGTTCTCCCTCCACCTGCATTAACTCTTCACGTATCTGACAGAGAATCCAATTTCCAAGAACACAGAGAGGAATAAATGCATTAAGGCAGACATTAAGGGAGAGAACTGCTTTTTAATTTAGTTTGGCTAATGATTAGCATCCTAAAGGTGCATTCGCACTGACAGTCTGATAGATTTAATTGATAGAGGTCACTGAGCCACTGTGCTATTAATTTGTAATTCACTGTCACTCATTTCAGTGAAAATCAGCAATTCTCGGTCAAGTTTGATTTGAATGTTTCCTTGTTACAGTGCAGTTACACTAATAAGCACTGAGTAATATTAATAAGCAATCTCTGTCAGTGTAAACACAAGTACTGTAATGTCCTGTAGTCGTGTTTTATGTAATATTAGTTGCACCTTTCACAAGTGATTAGTACTTTTTATCTCAAAAAAGTAAATATTATTAGGTAGTCCTATTAGGGATGCATTATTACTGGTATCAGTATCAGTATGATGTTGAAATTTGAGTTTTGACTAAGATCTGTCAGCTCTAGTCGCTACATATGCATCTGTAAACTGATGATGATTGGTGTGCACTGGATTTGAATGTACAGATTAGACTTGTCTTTCATTTAGAAACATGTGACTGAAGTTGTTAATACCTGTCTGAGGGAATGACTCATTATCTTAGTATTAAGCTATTTGCAGCTGTTTGAACTAGCCATTTTGCAAATGTAATCGGCAGATAGAGCAATCAGCCAGTTATATTCACTTAAACACCTCAGTAAAAATAAAATAAGCTTAAGGGAATCAAAAGAGGATTTACGTTAGTATTAGGGTAATTTTAGGTCTAGAAGTATGAAGATATGGCTCCTCGTTTTTGTATATCAAATTATGTTAGTGGTTAGGTTACATGTAAGAAAAGTAGAGAATAGAAAAGTAGTATTTATACTTGCATTTATCTGTTCACTCTATCAAAACAGCAAGCAGTCAAAGTTGAAATGTGCATTTATTTGCCATTTAATCACCAATTAATAAATAAATAATAAATAATTGCACTAGTTCAGTCTCTACAAGCACATTAATATTGCATCTACAAGGCTGTCTAAATGATTCTGGGTGTGCTGTGACAGACTTTATTATTATTATTATTATTATTATTATTATTATTTTGTTCATTTTATAATGATACATTTATTTTTATGATATTTTTCTGTCACTACTTTACACCTGTTATTAAAGTCCACCATAGGTGGATAAGTGTCATTTTAGTATCATTGAGATATATCAATACATAATTTATAATTTCCTTGTTTTGTTTTTTGTTTTTTTCTCATTTTTATTACTTCCCCCCCCCCCCCCCGCAAATATGTCTACATAGTTTTTATTCAATTTTATCCCAATTTTATTTTTTATTTATTTTTTATTTTTGTTGCTGTTGTTATTTTGATATTTTAACTTAACTAACACGCTCATTATTGCCAAAACAAGGGTATCAAATCTTTCAAGGTACAGCTTCCAATCAAAACATTTTTAAAGAATGTATTATGCATCAGGGATGCACAATATACAATATCCGTAGCATTTTTCTTATTAGCTGATATTTTTATAATTTTTGGCATCATAATTGGTTACTTAGTTGTGCGTGCTAAATGTCTGTTTTTACATATAGATTACTACCTAATCTTTAAATTAATCTAATTAATAACACTTCTGAATGAATGTTCAGTAAATTTTAACATTAATATGATAAAGTATGTTTTATAATTTATAATAATTTAATTATGAAATTAAAGTCATTTACAGTTCATCCTTAATATACATCCATGCAGTCATGAAGCATCTGTTTTTAATAGCAGGTATTAACAGTGCCACAGTGACAGCCAGGCATGTTCACACTTAGTTGCACCATCTATAGCATTTTTTTTTTTGTTAAAACGAAGTCTAAAATCTAAATGATTTAATTTTTTCTTAATGTTTGTCTCTCTCCAGTACACATCCAGCATGAGGGCCAAGTACCTGGCCAACGCCCGGCCCGACCCCAACAGCAGCACCTCAGCAAACTAGAGGAACACTGTCTTCTTTCCTTTCAGTCTAAAGTTCCCACTCACCTACATGTTGTTCCCACAGCCCAGACCAATTTCACCCCAGGCCCACCCATCCAGCCATGCTGATCTTTGATGTGTGCTCTCCAACCCAGCTGATAAAGGACGTCCTTGCATCATGTAAATACTGCTGTCAGAGGAATGTTCCAGAGGCCTCTTGCGCTGTTTCCAGATGGCCAGTTCAGTTCAGGCAGCTAGTAGGGTTACTCTCAGCCCTAAGTGCTTGTGTGTGAGCGTCTGTAATGAGTATGAACTTCTTTACCTACAGATACATTGAGTGACGTGTGTGTGTGTGTTGATCCATGCTGCCCTTGCTCATTTGTGGTGCTCTTGCCAGAGGTTCAGAAAGGTCCAAAACTAAAGAACTGGTCTGGGTTTAACGCCCATAACCCTACATTCCTGCGTAGCCTCTGTCCTCTGGTCATTTGAAGTAATGTGACCTTCTCCTTTTGCAAGACCTACTGCCACATCCCAACTCTACCGTTTACATCAGTGGCATCTACTGTAATATAACTGAACCGATCTAATCTGAACAGCGTAGGAGCAGTGAGAATTTTCCCAGAATTCAGTAATTGGGTTCCACTTGTTTAGGCTTAGATAGCAGTTTTTAAATTAACAATAGCTGTTCTAATGAAATGGTGCGAGAAAGAAGTCCAAAAACATACTCTACTCTAGTAAACAAATGCAGACGCCAAGAATGTGTCGACTCATTGTACGTGCTTTGGCACTAACCTCCATACTCAAGGGGGCGATACACCTATTATATGTTTTATTCACTGCATTACTAATATAGTCCACTTAAATAAGTGAAAGAAAAGGAGTGAGCGAATTTGCTGGAGCAGTGAACGCCATCTACTGGCAAGATGCAGAATACATTCGGCATGACTCTCGCAGTGCATTTGTATTCAGTAGCAGCTAGCCATTGAGTGTACATCAGTTGCAGTAAATTATGGAAGTGAGTGTACTTGATTATGATCACTGTAGTCGCAGACACCAAATAGTGCACTATATTTCAGACACAGCCTAAGTTTCTCTCCAAAAAGTTGCTTTTTCATGACTCAAATGGACCTTAAAGATAAAAATTTGACTGTGGAAGTTCACAGAAATGCTTGCTTGACTTGTTACGGATTCCAGTAATGCATGAAATCAAGCTTGAGTTAGCATAGTTAGCTTTTGCATTTTTGTACTTGTGTATAGTATGTTTCTGGCCTAAATCTGTAATATACGCTGGTTGTGAGGAAAAGATATTTTTTGATTTTTCATCTCATTTACAGGCTTGAGTTTTCAGTGAGAAATTATGGTTTGTAGATGTTTACCTATTGAAATTCTTGTTGGGTTCTTCTCAATACACATGGACTGAATTACTCCAGCTACTCATTTAACTGGGCTGTATCCACTGCCATTACTGGAAAACCTGGACAACCAGAGCTGGACAAAACCAGCCTAACAAAGAGGAAGTTGAGGATGAGCTGATGATCTGGACAACCTCAAACTGCTTTTATATCCAAGTACTTTCAGTCTGAATTCAACAGAACCCTAAAATTGCTTAGTCTGATGCTGGGGTCGCATCTGAACATTACATTTGTCCTAATACTGTACAAACATAGAGACACTGGGACCAGCTTGGACAATTTGTCATCGCTTATCTGTTCTGGGAAAGAAGCTGGGAGAAGTTCATTGTAGTGTACACAATGTAAACTTAACATTTGGACCTTAATTTTGCTGATCAGTTTAGTCCTCAGGAAAGGGGACACCAATATGACAGGAAGTAAAGTCATCAGTGTCCTGTCGTCTTTTTTTTTTTTATTCAAAGAAATGGAAGAGAGCCGCAAGCCTCAGTAACTTGTGCTGTAATTCAGTGTGACTTTCAAAGCCCGCAGTTTCCTGGGCTTGTTGCTTCTGTACCACAAATTGCTTTCATTCCCAGAGTTGAGGGGAAACTTGCCATCCCAGAAGAGGACATAAAAGTGATGTGCTGTCAGCCAGAATATTTTCCCCTTGATGAGAGCACAGACACACACACAGGAGGCTGGCATCTGATCAGGGTGAACTCCCTTTCTCCTCAAAAGACCTCTCTCTGATGTTGTAGACAGTCTCGTATGAACACGTCTCCCCTCTGGACCTTATAAAGTGGTGCCAATGTTCTCATATCATGGGCACCTTTGGTCCCACCTTCACCCACACCTCAGGACTGACTGCCTCCTTCCTCATACTGCCAACATCTCAATTTCAGGACACCTTATCCAGGTCATATCCTTACCGTTTCAACAAAAAGCAGTCAAAAATGCTGCATTTTTAGTATCCACATGCTCTAAATTCATAATGATAAAGGTTCATAATTCATGAAGAATAGATAAAGCATTGGTTTAGTGGTTCATTCTTATTGTTGAGCCCTGATTTCCATCTCATAGAGATCTGCGTGGGCTCTGCAGGCATGCTGTTTAAATGCGGAGTAATAACAAATGCCAATGTGACAGCATTGCTCCTGAGGTCCCAGACTTTTATGAAAACAAGCAAGAACTTCATGGCGAAGAAAAGAGCCTTGGATTGTCTTCTTCAGCAGTTATTGGACCATGTGAGTTCTTTTGCTTCTCAAAGGCATGGTCATCCTATAAACATGGAGTGGAACCATGTTGTGTGCTACTGACGCTTGCAT
Organism: Tor tambroides; assembly: GCA_021397915.2. Classification (NCBI taxonomy): domain Eukaryota; kingdom Metazoa; phylum Chordata; class Actinopteri; order Cypriniformes; family Cyprinidae; genus Tor; species Tor tambroides. The sequence goes on along the minus strand of JAFVLL020025707.1, from coordinate 2,529 downwards.
TGGTTTCGCGATTGCTTTTGTGATCGATGAGGTCCGTACGTCCTCGACTGTGCCAATAACCGACAGCTTTCCTGTATCTCTAAATGTTTCACATCTTTGAAGTGGACTCTCGTGAGCTCTGTGTGGCCTGAGCAACCAGATGAGACACCTGTGAACATGAGCCTGACGTTGTGGGAGTATTTTTCTTTTTCCTCTGTAAATGACCATGTTTTAGTGATATGCAGTCTCTGTTTTTATGTCACCATTTACTCCTTGGTAATGTCATACTGCAAAAATAATGTATATACAGTATAGTGAACAAATGTTTGCAAGAAAATGCCCCATTAAGGACATGAAATTGTGATATCATAGTACAAACACAATTTGTTTTTAATTACTTTTTATTTGAATTTCATAGTCCTCGTGGCATATTTTTAGACATTAGGAAGCACAAAATATTTTGTCTCTTTCATGCGATTTAATGATTTTGGTCTTTTATCAAGATGTTTTTATATGACTTCACTGTAGGATGAACTTTTTTCAGTTACTAAAATATTGTAAATGTAAAACCCGTGGTTTTATTGAGCTTGAACTCTGTGTTTTCAGATTAAACCTAACATTAACTGATGAATGTGTCTTTTATTTTCAACTGCATGTTTTTTTTTTGTTTTTTTTTAAATGTCTACAGATTACATTATTTTAATGGTGACCTTTCAGACTAATCCAAGATCATAAGAAGGTTTATTGGGTTGAATTAGGAAGTAAGAGCACTTTATTCTTGATCTTTAGCTTTCTTGTCATTAATCTTTTTTAATATTATCATAGTATTTATAGTTATAGAGCTTATTCAAGGATTTTGTGTTTATAAAAAGCTGACTTATTCTATAAGTTCTGAATGTATTTAGTTAAGTTTGCACATTTATTGTACTAATTGATACCCCTGTGGCTCATGGGTAAAATACCGACTCGGTTCTAGCATAGAAACACAAGAGGGCAGTAGTGTGTGATTCAACAGAAGGTACATGGACATGTTCGGATTGGTATACCAGTTTACTTAGACCTACTCCCTACTGCTATAAACAAAACTGTGGGTATTACTTTGTATTAGTAAGTAAAACAGCGGGTTTTCATTTTAATCAAAATAATTTTGGGAAATGATCCAAAAAAGATCCATTGCTTGCACTGTGGGATGCAGTTCTCTACATAAGTAGCTTTATTCTATTCTAGTTGTCAAAAATAATAAACAATAGACTACATATGTAACATTATTACGTTATTTAATATGTAATTAATGGCAGTAAATGATTAATTATGTATTGATTCACCCCTAATTATTTTTTTCTTGCAAATTTCCTTTCTAAAAAAGCTTACTGCTTATATACACTCAAAGTCTTCCAGTTTTATGGAACCGCACACACCAGCCACTAGTCAGGTGACTATAATTACCCAGAAAATGGAGATATCACACAATTACTTTAATTTGAAGTTTTTATGATTTAATTATGAGCTTTTCATCGCCTCACAAACCTCTTTCTTTCAAGAACCCCAGCTCAGGAAACCTTGGCGTAATGTGATGTTTACTGCAGTTCATGAAGAGTGGAAAATCTTTTCTTACGGGTTAGGTCAAAGTATTCTAAAAGCCATCAGAATGTGTTACCTATTATATGTATCCAATAGATTGTTACTAACTACAAGCACTATGGTGATCATACATTGCTACATGATTGTGAATCACGCTGAATTTGATGTGCCTTTGTTGTTTTGATCTGTTAAGACTTGCTGCAAATGGGATGGTTTGCCACTTAACCAAAAATTCCTAGAAATTCACTGATGTTTACTTCCCTGATTGTGGGATTGGTTGAAGTTTCAAGATTGTTTTATGTATGCCTGACAGGAAAATAGAAATCACAGTGTTGTGTTTATGACCTCTGCTGTGACATCAGTCATGGGGGTCAGTGTCACAGACAGGACAGACACCCGCCATAGTGGCTTTCCTGTCAGCCGCCAGGCAGCTGCCGCTTCACTGGGCCTGTGTGCATGTGTGTGTGGAGGGGAAGAGGGTGGACTTCTGGGAAAACAAAGCACAAAATAGAGGGATCTTTACACTGAGCACACCCTGGTGTCTCCTTCCATTGTCAGTGAAATATAAAGCATTTATTTTTTTGAGAGCCAAACAATATCACAGACTCAAAATGTGAACAGGCATCAAAGAAACAAATTAGCTTAGTGATCCACAAATGAAAAGCCTGTGTACGTGTTACGGGAACCGTTTTCCCTCTAATAGAAAATGGCACAGGTTTATTCCGTAACAGGGATTGCAAATGGAATTCCGCACAGCCTAATTACGTTGGAAATTGAGTTAGGCTCCTATTGTTGGGCCGCAGGAATGCGTTGCGAATGCAGTGTGGAGTGGTTAAGTGAATGGAAATGGGGGTGAAGCCAGGCTCCTGTGAACCCCCCCTCCCCCCCCCAAGCAGATTTGCTTTTATTACACAGGGCTCCATGCCAGCTCTTTTAGAGTAGCTTCCTCTTCTCATTTGGGCCTTTTCT